>PVIJ01002720.1:0-152557 GCA_004024925.1 Scalopus aquaticus | reverse complement strand
TAACAGGACTATAGGGAGGCCGGGTGGGAGAGAGACACTCAGCGGTGGGGGAGGGGGGAGGGGAGGATAAGGGCACAAAATGGAAGAGAGGAGAATACAGGGGACCATGGAGATGGATCACGGGTGAATTGGTGGTGGGCTGCCCAAGGGGAATACAAAATGTAAAAGACATAAATAACAATAAAAAAATGGAAAAAAAAATAGGATCACATTATAACACTATTCTAAAATTTTCTAGTTTTTAGCATATGAAAGACATTTTATGTCAGTACATATAGTCCTCTTCATTTGCATAACAAAATATTCAGTTTAATTCAGGAGTTGAAAATTTATAGCCAATAAACTTAAATGAATCTCAGAGGTGTTTTTGTTTGGTCATTTTATTATGTTTACCTATTTTAAATGACAGTGTAACTGTACATCCACTTCTGCACCAACCCAAAAATGTCACTAAAATGACAGTGGAAGAATAACAAAGAGAACAATAAAAGAAACAAGAAAAGAGAGATGACAAAATTTTGGAATGTGGAAAACAGACAGAAAAGTGGTAACTGAACTAGACTAGAGAAAACTAAGTGCTTTACACAATTCCATTTCATAGAACAGTAGAGTGACAGAGGTTGCTAATGGTTCGAAAGTCATATTCTCTCCTTCTTCCTGGGCAGATACCCAGGTTATGTTTCCCAACCTTCCTTGCTGTTAAGAATAGCCAAAATGAGTTTTTAGCAAAGAGAAGTTAAATAGAAATGACATACACCACTTCTAAACCTGGCTCACAAAAACCTCCTATACACACTCCTCTCCATTCAGTCCTAAGAATGACTGGCTGGAATGGAGATGACCCTTGGGATAACCTTCTTGGAGGTCACATGTTGAAGTCAGAAGAAGCTACCGCCAGTTTGGGGTCCTGAATGATTACATGGAAGAAGCCTATCTTGCTGACCTTTCCATTAGTAGTGTGACTTAAGAAAAAACAAACGATTATGTTTGAATTGTCATATATTTCAGAATCTAGCTGCAAAAGCAGCTTTCCTACTCAAACTAAAACCCTGGGAAAGTTGAGGACTTAGCAGCATTAGCCCCTTTATAGTTAGAGGGCACAGTTAGGGCTGGAAATGGATAAGTATGAAGCCCACAGGAGACTCTCATTTGACCTAGACAACTAAAGAGAATGCTTACTCTTTTTGTAAGAGTAAGTAGAAAGGCTCTGGTTGGTTGACAGTCTGGCTATATTTAGAATGTATGTACTGTTAGATTTATAAAAAAAGTTAAGGGTGAGGGTGGAGTGCCATACTAAATCAGAACTGAAGGATATGAGTTTAAAGCTTGAAAGGACCCATATGGAGCCTTGCATAATAGGGTATAAAGATCTACACCAAGATTTCATATCACTAGAATTTTTTTTAAATTATGGATTTCAAAGATTCCAAAATCTTCCAAAAGGAAAAAGATGACCCAAAAACAAAGGATCAGGAACCAGTATGACACAGGTCTGATGACTCAATGGTAGTAACAGAAGTTGAAAGACAATGGAATGATCCTTTTAAAAAAAATCTGACAATACTTCACTTTAAAATCTAGCCAAACTATCAGTTTCGATTCAGAAAAGTAATTTCCCCAGGATCTTCAAGAAGCTAGCAAATATATGCTCCACCAAAGCAAGGGAAATAAGCAAACAAAGAGAAAAGCATAGGATTCAAGAAATGAAGGATCCAATAGAGAAAAGAGGCAAGAGAAATTCTGAGAATTGTGGCAGAGGACAAGTCTAGATTACAAGTAGCAGGGCTTGAGAGTAAACAGTCCAAAATGAAATAGGAGGCTAGGGGAACACCTGGAAGAATGTCTCCAAGGAGGGAAAGAATGGACTAACTAGGTCTACAGTTTTAAGGTACTTGGAGGCTATTTAAATTTTACATGGAAAATTAAAGAAAAGACAAAGCAAATGTTAATTTCTGAGAAAAATACATATTTATATGAGAAAGGAAACACAATTATAGTACATTATTTGACTCAACTGTGAATAATATGAGCATAACTATAATAATATAAGCAGTAGGGCCTCCCCGGTGGCGCAGCGGTTAAGCGCTGCGCTGTGGAGCTGTCGGCAGCGGTGACGTGAGTTCGACGCCCGGCAGGGGAGAATCCCACATGGTGCGGCAGACCTCTCCTGCCTTGCCCGCTGCTCCCCTCAGCAGTGTATTCCTGATCTGCCTGTTCTGCTCCCCGCTCTGGCTCTGGTGAACCCTCTCGCCGCCCCATGCCTCTGGCCTGTACCCCAGCTTGTATGTATAAATAAAAAAAAAAAAATCTAAAAAAAAAAAATTAAAAAAAAAATATATATAAGCAGTAAATGCTGATTTGACCCAAAAGAGTTATTTAAAATACGGAACATTATGGGGAGGTGTAAGAGCATTAAACCTTTATCTTTATAGTAGAAAATCAATAGAAAATTATAAAATCAAGAAATCAAGAAATAGCAGTATCACCATATTTCTTTTCCTTTTTTTTAAATTGAAGTAACATTGGTTTACAACACTGTATGTGATTCAACATACATATTCAGAAGTTTGAGTAGTTTTATAGTCCATGGAGGAAAAGTCCTTTTCACACCTCACCCACCACCCAGGAAGGCAGCCTTCTACCAAGTATCACCATATTTCTAAGTAAATATAGAAACAGTTTAGTTTTTGTTTTAAATTATATACATGTATTTTTAAATAAAAATTAAATTAAAAAGCATATTCCATATATTAGAAAAGTATTCAGACACAAGAAAAGCCAGCTTATAATGGCTTAAGTGTATTTTTATCACATAACTGGAAGTCTCAAGGTAGGCACCTACTGGCACTGATTCAGTATTATAATAATTTCAGGCTACTGCCTCTGTAATTCTCTTTGTATATTTCTTCTTGGTTATATGATGGGTGCCCTAGCTTTGGACATTACATCCACATTCAAGGAGGAAGGGACTATGTGCCATTAACCACTTTTATCAGGAAAGCAAAAGCAGAAGTTGTTTAAGCAGCCTTTTACCTATAGTCTTAGTCAGAATTCATATGGCCACACGTAGTTACTAAGGGGTTGGGAGAGAGGTTATCGTCTCTAATCTTTATAGAGGAATCAGGTAGATAGACAAGGGTTGAAAATGGATGATGATTTAGGTACCACATCATGTCAAACTAAATGTAACTAAGGCAGGTATAATGCCAGGTTGCCCTATAACCACATCGGCATTTGTTTTCTAACATTTTCTCTACTTTCTGCAGAACTTCTTCTGCAGACATTTTAGTCAGTGGTACAAACATACCTCAATTTTACTATTTAATGAGCACAGGAATTTTTAGATTGTTTCTACATGTTTGCCATGAGAAATAATGCTGAACTAACTCAGCATTCCATTTTTTTTGACACTCTCCTCCACTGGCTTCTAAAGCCATCTTTATGTCTATTCCACATTTGTCTCTTTTACTGGTTCCTTTGTCTCTGCTCATTTATTTATTTATTTTTTAATTTTTAAAGATTTATTTATTTATGGATACAAGAACTGGGGTGTAGGCCAGAGATGTGGGGCAGGGGGAGGCGGTGAGAGGATTCACCAGAGACAGTAGAAAGCAAAACAGGCAGATCAACTGAAACACACTGAAGAGAGAAGTGGGCGAGACAGGAGAGGTCTGCTGCACCATGTGGGTTAGCTCCCTGGCCGGGGATCAAACTCACGCTGCAGTGGCTGGTGATAGCTTGATAGTGCTGATACTCAACCCCTGTGCCATCAGGGAAGCCCCTCTGCTCGTTTCTTAAATGTTAGTCTTCCTTATTACTCTATCTTTGATTTTTTAGTCTACATATCCTTTCAGGGCAATCTTACCTACTTCAATTGCATAAACTACTACTTTATTTTTGTTGTTGTTTACTTTTGTTTTATTTAGTTGTTTTTGTTTGTTTGTTTCTTAAATATACTGCATGGGTGAAAACTGCTACCTTTATAATGATGACTATCTCATGTCCAGACCTCACTTGGTTTTAATTTTATTTTTAATTAATTAATTATTTATTTTCTTACATCACTGTTAATTTGGACAGTATTTGACTTCTCTCATTTGACTTCTCCCCTCAGGTGTAGTCACCAAAGTTCTCCCACCACCATAGCATCTGTGATCCATCACACAGTTCCTCGCTTCTGTGTTTTAGACCCATAGATCCAACTGCCTCTTTGAATTTCTCCACTAGATATTTCACAGCCAATTTCAAATTAAACTTGTCCTACTAATCTTTCACACAAAACTTGCACTTTTCCCCTTATCTTGGTGAGTGAAAGTCTGCCTCTTCGACATGTTCATTTCAACTGTTATTGCTAAGCTCGAGCAATCTCCCAAAACATTATTTCATGGTCTCCTTCCCCTACAATGGTTCTCTTGTCTGTTGGATCAAACATAAAATCCTTAAGTTAGCACTTAACATCTTTCCCCTACTACTACTATTTCTCCTCAATGTTATCTTTATTCTTTCATGAAAGCTTATCACTTGTCACATACTACCTTGGGGGAAATCAGTAATCTCTCTAGGCATTACTTTTCTCTAAGGCTCACTCTCTTCATTAGTAATAAAAGAGGTCTGAGTTCCAAAGACCCGTTCAGGTTTAACATTCTGGTTACTCTAAAATTGTTAGTCCATTCCTACCAATTTGGTAAAAGGGCATCACCATATATACACCCATTCTTGATTCTTTTCTTTCCCTAGCCTTCTACCCCAAGTTCTGTTGCTGCTTTTTCTGTAACATACCTGGAATCCGTCTGGTACTTCTCTCTTTACTCCCTTCAGTGTAATCCAAACCACCAAATCTTATCTGTGCTACAAATCCTTCTAAATTGTCTTCTGCCTCTTCCTTCACTCTTTTCCAAAGCATTCTCTATACAGCAATCAGAGTGAGCTTTCAAAAATATGTCAGATAATGTATTCCCTTACTCAAAAACCTTGCAGTGGCTTTCTGCTGTTTTCTGAACAGAAATCAAACTTCTTACCATAGTCGATAGGGCTCTACATCATCTGGGACAAGAACCTTAATTATCTTGATCACAACTGTATTCCCAGTTCTTCATGTAGTACCAAATGAATGTATCTCTATCCTTTACTTCTTCAGAAAGACTTCCTAGATCAACACCAACTAGTTCTTTCTTTCAGGATTCCTTCAATACTTGTACATTAAATAGTTTGTTCTACATGCATTCCCACTACTACTGTAGCTTTTCAAATTTTCTTAAATAGTTTGTTTTTAAGTTTACTGAGGTATTGGCTTTCCAACGGCTCCCACTGTTTTCTTGATATCCCTCAAGATACATGGTAGTAATTATTAGCTAGATAAATGCTGCAGGTTCCCTCGTGGCTTTTGGGTATAATTCTCAAGTCCTCCTCCTCATACAGATCCTGCTTTACTCTTCAGCCCAAGCCAACTCCTTACCTAAACATTCCTTGGTTCTCTACTGTTCCCAAAATATGGTTGCTAAACCCTACCCAGGAATTAGGCATCTAAACCCCCTTTAAGGCTAGCTTTAATGTCTACCTCCACCATCATTAGGAACTTCTGCAAGAAATAGGTACTCTGGGTAGTGCTGTATTCTGGGTGGAAATAACTGAGATTTCTCAACCTGGCACCCAGTCTGCTTAAATGTCTCTTCTAACCAGGCTGTAGAGTTGAAAGTGAGGTGAGAGGAAACAGACTATACTGCAGTATGCAACAGAATCATGATTTGAACAAGAAATTCTAAAGCCACTTTCTCAATTCCTTTATCTATGCTGCACTGAACCCAAACAGAATCAAACTAATGGACTTCTATGCTCCACAGAATGGACTAGACTGGAAAATAGGGGAAATGGGAGAAGTCTGCCTTCTTTGCAGCATTTACTCTCAGCAGAGAGACCCAAGGTATCAGGCTAGGTCCACAAAGAAAAATAGGTCAGCAAATACACACAAAAAAAATCAAATTCCAGTCTGCTGCTTGTTTTAGAAATAAAGCTTAACTGGTGCACAACCAACCCCACTCATTTACTGTCTAGAGCTGCTTTAGCATTACTACAACAGATTTGAATAGTTGAGACAAAGACCTTTCTGGACCTACAAGCTGAAAATACTTATTATCTGGCCCTTTACAGAAAAAAAGTTTGCCTAGCTCTAACTTAGAATAGTGTTTGAAAGCATATGCAATGGAGTCAGAGACTCCATTTGCTGAGTTTAGGTTAGCAAGTAACTTGTAGTGCTTGTATAAAGATTCAATGAGATGGTCAACATGAAGCACTTAACACTGTATTAGACTGAGAGTAAGCACTCAAATATTAGTAGGCATATATGTGTATATTTGTTTTTTAAATTCTTATACTCAGTCTACATTTGAAGCTGATTACCATTTACTTTTTTGTCCAAAGAGGGCATGTAATAATTCTACTCCATTTTAGTCCTCACACAAAGTTTGTAGCTAAAGATGGATTCCCAATTAACTTCCATGTCAAGCCCAATACATGTCTTTATCTCTGGCCTTGGAAATCTAAAAGGGCACTACACCTGTGTCTTCTTTTCTTTACTTACTAGCTGAATATACAACAAGTGACCCATTCTACACCCATGGGAACATAGACAGATGGTCCTTGAGTTTGCAATTGCTCAAAAACATATGGGAATCTACCTAAGACAGGCTGTCACATTCATTGCCTCAGGCCTCCTGTGTTCTGTCTCTTTGCCTTGTGACCCAACAGACATGTTATTTCAAAGAGAACAATAGCTTAATTCCTGATCATTACCTAATTTGTGGAGAGGCCTGAGAGGGTAGTTTCTTAGCTATTTATGAAAGGATGAATTTTTGTGAGAAAGGACTCACACATGTGCAGTGAAATAGACTAGATATCCTGTAAAACTCTTACTTTGAGGCTCTATATGGCACACTCTGGAGGCAGCCTCCTCCCCATACTATCTCATATTCTTCTCACTCACCAGAAAATGATGATGTTGTAACCAGATGCTGGTATTCATCACTATCATCACACCAGGACAGAGTAATCACTTCTTCCACTGATTTTCTCTAGTGCTTATTGACTCTTATATTTTGACAACAAGTAAAGGCTTCTGGCGTTGGTATTTATCCTCTAGTGGTCTATTCAATGTCTACACTTCAATAACAAATAGACATCTCAAACTTAACTTACTCAAAAATCAAACTCCTGGTTCTTATTCCCTATTTCTAACCTGCTCTTCCTGTAATCTTTCACATTTCAGAAAATGACAGCTTTATTCTTCTGACTGCTAGATAAAAAACCTTGAGGTCATCCTTGACTACCATTCTTTCAGTCCCTTAACTTAATCCATCAACAAAATCTGTTCAATTCTACCTTCAAAATATTCCAGAACCTTGTTTTTTCTTATCCCCATCACTATCATAGTGCTCTAAGCCACCATTATCTCTGACTTGGATTACTGTAGAATAGCTTTTAATCTACTTCTTGTCCTTTAGCAGCTTAACCCACATAGTAGTTTCAATAATCCTTTTATAAAATAAGGTACGCCATATCGCCTTTTTGCACAATCTTTCATTGGCTTCCCATATCAGATTAAAAGCCAAATATCACTACATTGACCTACAAGGCCATAAGTAGTCTGGCCTCCTACTGCCTTTCTGACATTACCTCCTATCACCCTTCTTTTTGCTCATTTTACTCTGGCACAATGGCCTTCTTACTGTTGTTCAATCATACTAAACACAATGACACTTCAGCCCTTGGCACTTGCTATTTCTTCTTCCTAGCATAATTTTCCCCAAGATACTTTGCTCCCTTTTTCCTTCATATCTCCTAAAATGTGATCTTACCAAAAAGACCTTTCCTGACCACCCTATATAAAACAGAAAAACTCTACTCCACCCCATTCTGATCATTGCACATTCATTTTACCCTGGTTTATTTTCCCCAAAGCACTGATGACTGCTTGATACATTATACATTTTATTTGTTTTTATTTTCCACTTCCTCTCCCCATAAGGATACAAATTCCAAGAGAGCAAGAACTCCATTTTGGTTTACTATTATTTCTACAATTCCTAAACTGTTGGCTGACATATAATGAGATTTCAACAAGCATCATAAAAATAAATTAATCTGTGCTGTTTGTCACCTAACGTATAAGCTCCTTGTAGAGAGAAACTTCTCTTTCTTCATCTTTGTAATCCCAACACCTAGCACTATGTCCACATAAAGTCTGCTATAATTAGGCTGTAATTAGAGCTCTGGAAATCTTCAGTTTGTACCACATTCTGGTGTTATTTTGCTATTTCATGATCCTCTTCTAAGGTTCCAAAGTTCCCTGGTCCAAAACCTGTGGCATTATGGATGTCTTGTGGCATTTTTGATAGCTAATCTACAAGATACCACCCTGGGCAGCTCTAGTTGACAGAGATTCTGATCAGGTAAATCAGATAATCAGGGTATAGTGCTAGTTATTTCATGGTCAGTTGGCTCTGCCATGTTCCACCATCCTTCCTCTGGCCTTCATTCTAGAGAGTTTTGCTAAAACATTTGGCTATAAGATTAAGCCATAGATAGGAAAACAAAACTCTACTGCTGAGCAAGTAAGGAAATGGTTTGATGGTCAGTAATATTATATAGCTAAGGGAAATACGATAAAACATACTATCCCTGACATAACTGTTTTTTCAAAGTTAAAAAGCCCTTAGCTCAATGAGAAGAACATTTATGAAGCTGGTAGCTAAAACAAAAGAAATTAGAATAGGCAAAACTCTAAGGATGGAGATTTGTTTCTCCATCTTCATCAAGGTTTTTTAAAATAATAAATCAGATAAAATATTACTCATTCATATCTATGATTTTAGTTCCTAACCTAATGCAGAAAAAAAATAGCACGAGATAAAAGGATAAGCAGCATAAGAGAGTCAGACATAAGAAATAAGATGAATTTCCACAGCAGACTTTGTTGCAGCCAACTACATAGAAGCAGGAATAGGGCAAAAGTGCCTCCTTGGAGACAAGAGAACAAGACCATCCTTGACAGCCTATGGGTACTCTTTGCCAATTTAAAAAAAAAAGAAGATTTGGCAGGCTGGTATTAAACAGTGACCATTACAGAAACAGCATGGAAAAAAGGTACATAATTCAGAAAACCCAGTAGTATAATTCTAACATAGGTCATAGGATAAGAAAAACAATGCACAATCTTCTCCCTGGCACAAACCTCAATGTCATTAAAAGAAATTTGTCTTTCCCCCAATCTCCTTTTGGTACCATTTCTTCCTCTTTTCTTGTCCTACTTCAGTTTGCACCAGATCCTGACTCAAGAACACAATTCAGTCAAAATAAGAACTACTCGGTCAATGTTGGCATCCTCCATATTTTACTTTAGTGAAAGAAAATTGAGTCAATATCAGTCTATATTACTAGAAGTATCCATAAAGTGACGAGAATACTTCCAAGGTTATTTTTAAGATTGTACTGAAGCAGCAACATCAGTTCCAAGAGATCTTAAGCATACACCCTCACCACAGTACTCACAGCTCCCTTACTTCAGTCTGTTTTAGCTTCTATGACCTGCTCTAGCTCTTCTGTGCAATCATTTGCACATTAAAGGTGCGAGAACAGTGAGAGAGAGGTATTGGCTCCATGGCAATGAGAAAGAGAGGGTTCAGAAAGTGTGAACCATGATTCAGAGTCTCACAGTCAATTGCTATGTGTCACATCCATGTCAATAACCTGCTTCCTAAGGATGCTTCTTCCTTCTAGCCTATTGCCTATGCTCTATGCTATCAGCTCCTTTGTGACTTAAGACAAACTAGAGTCAGAAAAGCAGAGAGAATTCTTCCTACATAGGATGTAGAATAAAAAATGCTAAGCAGAAGAATTGAGAGAAAATTCCCCAGGGCCAGGGAAATCCTTGGCAGACCAGGAAAAGCAAATGTCAATCATATTCAGAATGAAAAAAGAAAACACTCTACATTTTATTTCTCCTCCTAGTAATTCCCTCTTTGAGTCTCAAAACTTCCAGGAACTAGTTTTATTTTGCCCTGAAGGTAAGAAGACTTGGACCTGATTTGCTAAATGAATCTAGACTGCTTTAAAGTGAAAGAAGAGTGAGAGATTTCTTTTCCAACAATACATTTCACTCACCACTCTGAGTTAGCATGAATCAGAATGACCATCTTGTGGCTTGTGCAGGAAAAATATTTTTTAAAAACAGAGCATGATAACGGGTAGACATTTCCTGCACACAAATAACTAAAAATGATTATCACAGTGGGGGGTGGCAAATCTGCTATTGGAGTCTGTGTGTCATTAGAGTTGTTTTAAAAGAAAGAAATGGAAGGAAATTCAGAAACTCTGACCTCCATAGACATACTGGGACTGGGGATGGCAACTTTAGTGAACCGGGCTGTCACTCCCTCCTCCCTGAGGGGAGTCAGGAAACCTGCACGTTCCACTCTTTTTCTCCCACCTCAGGATGGAAAATCAAAGGTAGGTAAACATCCAAAATAAACATCTAAGGGCTCAAAAGGGTATTGGGAATATTCTGCAGAGTACCTACCTCATTAAGACTGCATAAATTACCGTCCAACTGATTGTGAAAATCAAGAAAATAAGTAAACTAAAAAACAAAAACGCACAAAACTTCCAGATAAAACTACAAAGCCAAACATAAATTTGGCCCAGCACCAGTTTAGTGACTGAAGGGTAAGAGTCACATAAGTTCTTTAAACTAGTAACCTCGTTATTAGTCCATTCCCTTCCCTTAGCTAGAGGACGCCATGGCGTTTGAGCCCAGACTGCCAGGCCAGCAGTTTCTCCTTAAAGCTTCATCACGTTAGAAAGACTTCTCCAGTCCCAACCCCAGCTCCACACATCAGCTAGTCAGTGAGATGGAGGACCCTGGTTTCCACATTCTGTCCACTCTTTGAGGGGGCGTAAGGTGCGGTTGGAAAGGGTGGAGAAAGAGAAGAGAGGAGAATGATGAAATGTTTGGGGTTCAGGAAACCTTCACGTTCTACTCTTTCTCTCCCCTCTCAGGATGGAAAATCAAAGGTAGATAGATAAGACCAAAATCAGGCGGCGAAGTAGATCTTGCTAGAGGAAAATGAGTTCACAAAAGTCATCTGGATATTGTGACGGCCAACCTTGCCCCCTTGCTTCTTCCTCTCCTCACACTCATTAGGAGTCGCCTCCTTTGCGATCACGGGACCCGCCAAGTGGCCAGCGAGGCAGCGGGAGCTGTTCCCGCTGTGAGGCGCACGCCCCCAAGCAACCAAATTCTGTGCAGGGGAAGAGAAAGCGACCGGAGGCTAGGGTCGGGCAGGGTCGCGGGTACCGCGAGAGAGACACGAAGGGAGGGAGGTGAGCGCAAGGGACGCGGCTCGAAAAGCTACGACTGAACAAACTGAAGCCGGAGGATGCGGGATGGAGAGGAGACGGTGACCGCGGACAGCGAGCTAGTGCACGGCGTCGGGCGCCAGGCCCGAGCCGGGGCTGGTGAC
Source organism: Scalopus aquaticus (assembly GCA_004024925.1). Classification (NCBI taxonomy): domain Eukaryota; kingdom Metazoa; phylum Chordata; class Mammalia; order Eulipotyphla; family Talpidae; genus Scalopus; species Scalopus aquaticus. The sequence goes on along the minus strand of PVIJ01002720.1, from coordinate 141,044 downwards.
TCAGTGAAAGAGGCCATGGGCGGCCCCGAGACGCAGGTGACAGGCCGCCGCGCGCGGGGATCCCCAGGGGGCGCGGCCGCGGGGGCTCACCGTGTCCTTGGACGAGCCCAGCTTCTTGAGGCCGTCCAGGGGCAGCAGGTCCGCGGAGTCCTTGTGAATGAACTGCACGGCCTGCTTCATCCGGCGCTGCTGCCGCAGCGACGCCGCCTCCCTCATGTCTGTCTCCTTGCGGCCACCCTCGGTGAGGAGCCCTGAGTAAAACATCTCTGAGGCACCCGCCGCCCAGCGTCCGGGTGCTCCCCACCGCACAGCCACCCTCAGCCTCGAGCTTTTCCAACGCAGGGAGAGCCGCGCGCCGCGGATTTTATAGCCGAGCGTGACGTCGCGGAGAGCAGCCAGTGCGCGCGCGGGGGGCGGGGCCGGCGCGCGGGCGGGGGGGCGGGGTGGGCAGGCGGCTCCTGCGGCTGCTGCCAGTCCGCTGACCACCCGCGGAGCAGAACTGCCGGCCCAGAGTGGCGACGCGGCAGGGGCTAACTAACTCGGAACGCCAAGGGTCTGTCGCGCCCGCTTTACCCAGTTGCCCCACTCCTCGTTATGGGTGCCCCGCATTCCCAGGACGGGGATGGAGCGTGGCGGCCCAAAGCAGGTGCCCAACCCCTGCCGCCCGCGGGTCCCACTCACCTGCCCACGCCGTGGCCGACCCGGGAATCACTGACAGCTGGGCCATGCTGACCGCACTGTTGCTGGACTTCGCAAATGCCCAGCACCGCGCCACTCCCGGAGCCCCAACACCTGCAGTCGGTGCTTCGGAGGACCCGCGGCACACTCCCCAAGTTGGGGTGGCTCAGGATTTCTCCAACTTCAGGTCGGTCCCCACCCACCAGGCCACGTGACTGGGGAGAGGGCAGCCTCTCCAGGCTGACTGGAAGCGGCCTTCCCTGGACCCTCCCTCCTTCTGACACCCAATGCCCAGGCCTAGCACCCTCTGCCCGGGTCGGGTATATGAGCTTCCAAAGGAAGCCTTCAGGTCTGCCTGGGGCTGAGAAATAGCGAGTATCCCCTCCTCCTGCGCTCGAGTGTGCTCCATACACTGGCTCTTTGGAATTTTGCACAGAAAAGCACGTTTGTTTCTGCCAACACCAAGACTTACCCTTGGGAGGGTCTTCATCTGTCTCTCCAGCTTGCTTCCCCAAGCATTGGATCCCGATTTTCTTCGCGAATCTTTCATACTTACAAGTCATTCCGATGTGACTTACTGGCCATGTTTCCACTCTAGGAACCACCACCCTTCCCCTTCCCCATTCCATTCCCAGGAGCAGGCATGAAGCAGAAAGATCTACTCTCTGAAGAGAGCTAACAATAAAAGTAACAAAGACATTGACAGAACCTTAACTATGTGCCAGGTACTGGAATAAAACATTTAAAATGTGGTATCTCACTGAATCCTCGCAACTTAAGGGCTTATATTATCATTATCCCCACTTTCAGGCAAATGTCTGAGACCTCCGAACTGGTCTCCTGAATATGACTTGGTTCCCTTCTAATCTGTGTTTCCCTGCTACCAGAATAATCTTTCCAAAGCCTAAGTGTTAGCATCTCACCTCCCTGCTTAGAGCACCTCAAAAAGCTTCTGTTCTTTTACAATAGAGACCCACATTTTTACATGGTCTGCCCCCACCTGCCTTTCTACTCTGTGCTTGAGTCTCATGGGCCTTCTGGTTTCTTGGAAGAACCATTCTTCCAAATGGAATACCTTTGAATAGCCTGTTCCCTCTGCATGGACTATCTCCTCCTACCCTGTTCACTTAACAGAGGTTAGTTTCATTATCATTTTTTTTTTTTTTGAGATGTGAGCTCCTTTATCTTTCATTTAGGAATACCTTCTCTGACCTCCCAGAGCAGGAAATTCTCCCTAATTACATACTGCCTAATTATATATGTATATTTATGTATGTATGTGTATATGTACGTGTGTGTGTATATATATATTCTGGACGTTTCACTTTTTGTGGTGTTGGGGGGTGGGTGAGTGTTACTGGTTGATTAGTATTTCTCTCTCTCTCTCTTTCTCTCTCTCTCTCTCTGTAAACGCCAAGAAGCTGAGTTCATTTTTTTTAATTTCCCATTTATTCCCTGGCATGTAGAAGGTACTCAATAAATACTAGTAAGATATGGCAAGAAGTTAAGCTCTTGCCCAAGGAAAACAGTGGTAGAGCTGGGATTTGCAAACCCAGACTCTGCTACCAGAACCTGTACTGGACTTGCCAAGTCTGGAAGGTCTGTGATGAACCTACTTCTTTCCTTCTGTTCCTAACTTCAACACTTGGCCTAGAGTCAGAGCTCACAGACTACTCGTGGGAAAATCTAGAAGTTAGAAGGCTGCTCATCTGGCATTAGGGCAGGTCTAGGACTAGACCTCCTCCACTCCCCATCAAAGGTCCGGTGATCTGAGTGGGACGTGAGGAAGAGTCTGGAATTGCAGCTCAGCCTCCAGTCCCCTGGCAAACTTCCAGCAGTGAACAACAGTGGCTGCCCTGGCTCCTCTGTCCTGTCACCTGGATCCCTGCCTGTTCACTCCTCCAGGCAGGAGTTGCCCAGGAAACAGTAAAAGGCACCCTTGCCTTGTCTGAATAGGACAGGTGCCTCTAAGCCCAGCAAAGCATCAGGCCCAACAGTGAGGTCCCCTGGGACTTGGGCTGGGACAACTACTTTCCTGTGGGAGAAAGCCAGGCAGGCAGATTCTAGTTTCCCACTCCTGGGTACCTCAGCTCAGCCTTGCAGCCTTTTTTTTTTTTTTTTTTTTTTTTCCCCCTGAGGATGGCCCAGTGGAGGAAAAGGGCTCCTTTCATAGCCACATTCCTCCTGGGAACAGCAGGAAGCTGAGTCTCCCTGCTTGAACTGGAATGCATTCATATCAAGTGTTGCTGAAAAATAAATAGGGCCTTGACTGGAGCTGAGAATCTTTTTGTAGATGCGGAAGTCTCAGCTTTAGTGGGATTTGTGTTTTGCAATTAGATCTGTGGCCACAAAACTGATTGGTTCACTCATAGAGATCTTCCTTAGCCAGACTGATGCCATCCCTGTCCTTAAATATGGGTCAATGTGGTGAGGCCAGCCTCCAACTCTTGCACTCACACTATGAGTTTCTACAGACTATGGACTGGCTGCTCAGTTTGAGAAGTATCACTTCTGGCAATTCATCCCGTTAGCCGAAGTTACTATGAGCAAGTCCCCTCCTACCTCTAAGCCTTGGTTTACATATCCATAAAATGGATGCAGTGAGCATGTATAAGAAATTGGGCTTTGTAAACTCTTGAGGGATAAGATCATTAATAATATGTATAATCTATTATGGACTTATATTAGACAGAATATAGACAACCTCCCTGCCCCATTGACCCATCTTGGAAGGAATATAATACAGTTGTTAAAAGCACAGGTTTGGGGGTCCAATGTACTAGATTTGAATCCTTGCTCTGCTAGCTATGTGACTACACTGGCTTTTGCAGAGAAACTGTTCTTGAAAACTGTGCTAGATGTGCTGATGCTGATTCAGTTAGGATTTTATTTGTAGTATTATTATAAGTAACAGAAACCCCTTTGAAAAGTTCTAAATGTAAATTTTTTGGTCCCCATACCTAAGAAGTGCAGAGTTTCAAGGATGGCTGGATCCAAGGCCTTAAATGACATTATCACTGTGTTTTAGCTCTGAGCTGATGCCACTGTAGGCAGGCTCTTCCTGTCTCATGTCTGCCAGCAGCTCAAGCTTACAATCTGTTCTCCAGCAACACTCCTTTGGATTTTCAGCTAACAGGGAAACCTTCAAGATATAGGATGAGGGCCAGGGCTGGTTCTGGGAAAGTAAATGAGAAAAGGACAGGAGAAGGGGTTACTGGAATTTTCACCCCCTTGCCTTACCACTCATGTATATTTTGCTGACTTTGCCCTTGAGCACACCCTGGAAGTAAATGGCTACTTCTGGGGTCCCCCTTTGCACACCATCCCCTTCCTTGTAACTGTGGAGTCCCCTCCCTCCTCTGGGGTTCTCACCATCACCCTGACTTCCTTTGGCAGGAAGGTTCATCAAACAGCTGCTTTCCACAGGTGCCATATGTGTGCCTGACTACTTGGTGCCCACAACTTGAAGACTGTCTGCTTTGGTAGGTTAAAATGAAGACGAGCCTTTTCTGTCATCTTCCTTCAGAGTGAGTCCCAGCATCACCATAGCCTTATAAACAGGGCTGAGGTGTTTTCCAAAGTTGGCTTGGTCTTTTGGATTCATTCTTGTCACCAATGATTTTGTTTCATCTCCTGGGATAAAAAAGAGGCCCTCAAATCAGACAACAAAAGAGGAGGAGATAACGGGAGAAATATTCTCTGTAGCTGAAGCAAGAGATTCTGATGGGAAGAGAAGAAGCTAGGCTTGGCTTTGAATCCTGGCTCCTCTGAATGGGCCCTCTGCCAGTTTACTGAAGCTCTCTGAGCCTCAGCTTACCCATCTGGCAGGCCTCTGTGTAGGTTAAATCAGATAACTTGTAAAGCACAGTACTTGACATAAATGAGTCCTCTTCTTCCTTCCTTCCCCTCCGCAGTATAGGCAGAGACGCTGGAGAAAGAGCAGCCCTCCTGAGACCAGAAGAGAGCTCTTCTGGAAACAGGCCTCAGGGGAGGTGCAATCTAAACCTGACCCCCTCCTCCTTATCTCTGTCAGTCCCAGTGAGAAGGGAGAAAGCCCGCAGAGCAGCTCATACTTCCACCTCAGAAGCTTGGAGGGCTTCTGACCTTCTCCAGAGGAACTAAGTTTGCTGTTTGTGTGCGATGGTGAAAAGTTGGTGGCCCTTGCTGGGCAAGCTCCAGGCCTGGGGGCAAATGGCAGCAGAGCGGCCAAGCGGTGGATGGAGCTTTTGCAGCTGCTTGGACGTGCAGGCTTCTGCATACCACTCACACTCACGCAACCTTCTTTCTGACCTATTTTCACATAGCTCTGCACTGCCCTGGGAGAAGTCATTTGTGATTATTTTTAAATTTTTTATTTGGATGCAAGTTCAAACTTACAAAAAAGATTGCAAAACTAAAAACAACATGAAGAAAACTGTATATCCTACCAAATTAACATTTTACATCATTAGCTATATCACTTGCTTTCCCTGACACACACACACATTTATGGCATGTGAACTATATATCAAAACTAATGTGGTAAAGGTTGCACAACTCTGAATATATTTAAAAATCATTGAATGGTGCACTTTTAAGTAGATGAATTTATGGCATGTGAACTATATAGCAATAAACGGTAATTTTTTTTAAGATGGAGGACTGTATGCTTCAAAAATGTAAATGTCATAAAATACAAAGCTGTGGAAATGTTCCAGTTAAAGGTGGCTAATGAGACATGACAACCGAACACCTGAGCTTAGCCTGCATTCCACACTGAGGAATGTCATAAAGAACACTAAAGTCAACTGAAAAAATGGAAACTTGATTAGGAGTTTAAGTAAAAGTATTGTATTACATAAATTTATGAAGGTGATATCAGTACTGTGCTTATATAAGAGAAAAATCCCCATTTTTAGGAAATACACAATGACATATTAATGTTAAAGTATCATAATAATGTGTAACTTATCCTAAAATGGTTCAGAAAAAAGGGTGTGTGTGTGGTGTGTGTGTGTGTGTGTGTCTATGCACCAGTCACATTGTTTCGCCATTCATCGGTTTATAGACATTTGAGTTGTTTCCACCTTCTGGTTGTCATGTTAAATGTTCGTGTATGGATTTTTGTGAAGATACACATCTTCATATCTCAAAGTAGAATTGCTGGATCATTGACAATGTAGGTTTAACTTTCTAAGAAACAAAGAGATTGTTTTCCAAAGTGTTTATAACAGTTTATATTCCTACAAGCAGTAGAGGAGTGTTCCAATTTCTCCATATCCTCACCAACATTTATTCTCTCTCTCTCTCTCTCTCTCTCTCTCATTATAGCCCTCCTACAGGGAGGAGGGTGTGAAATGGTATATCATTGTGATTTCGATTTGCATTTCCCTGCTGGCAAATGATGGGTGAACAACTTTTTTTTTAAAAGAGTTATTTATTTATGCATACAAGCTGGGGTACAGGCCAGAGGCGCTGGGCAGCGAGAGGGTTCACCAGAGACAGAGTGGGGAGCAGAACAGGCAGATCGATAGAAATACACTGCTGAGGGGAGCAGCGGTCGAGGCAGGAGAGGTCTGCGCCATGTGGGAATCTCCCTCGCCAGGCTCCCACCTCACGTTGCCACTGCCACTGCCGACAGCTCCACAGCACAGAGCAGCGCTTAACCGCTGCGCCACCAGGGAGGCCATGGGTGAACCTCTTATTCGTGTACTTATTAGCCATTGTTCTTTGGAGAATTATTCAGATCCTCTGCTCATTTTTTCAAATCAAATTTTATGGGTTTGCCATTTGTTTACAAAATTATGATTTCAGGAGTACAGCTTTCCACCCCAATGTGTGCATGTGCTTTCCTCACTCTCCACCAAAACTCTACTGCCAATACACTATACTACCCCCTCTATCCTGTCTCCCCTCTCTCTCCTCTCTGAGAGGTACCATGTTTTTCCAGAGTCTAAGAGCTATTTGTGTTGTGTTTTGCCAATTTGCTTTCTTTGACTATTTATATTCCACAAATGAGTGAAACCATCCTGTAACTGTCTTTCAACTTCTGACTTATTTCACTTACACGATCACTTCAAAACCCATTCATATTGTCTCATAAGGCACTATATCATCATTCTTAATAACTCAGTATATTTCATTGAATATATATACCACAATTTCCTTATCTAGTCACCTGTCAATGGGCATTCAGGTTCATTCCACATCTTGGCTATTGTGAATAATCTTTGCTCATTTTCAAATTGGGTTGTCTTTTTATTGCTAAGTTATAAGAGTTATTTATATATTCTAGCTACAAGTCCTCTGTCAAATGCATGATTTACAAAATTTTCCTCCATTTTTGGGGGTTGCCTTTTCACTTTCTCAATGGTAACCTTTGAAACACAAAATATTTTTATTTTATTGATAAACAAGGTATTTGTTTTTCAACTCCCCCCACCTTTTAAAAATAGAATGTTCCTCATTTTGTGTTTATCTGAAGCTTCCTAGTATGCATTCTTGGTGAGTACTGAATAGGTGATGTTATGTTCTTCTTGTGTTATCACAGCCGGAGCCAAGTGATATCCACCTGCTTTTTATTGAAAGTGCTGATTTTGATCATCTCATCAAAATAGTGCTTGATTTCTCTACTGTGTTAGTATTGGTTTATTATCTTCTCTCTTCATGATTTTTTTAAAGATGAAATTCTCTCTTTCCAGGCTGTCTACACCCCATAGGCACATTACACTTTGCGTTCTGTGCTTCCTAGGCTCACGCTGCTTGGTGGATAGATCTGCCATGGCCGGTGTCCTTGTATCTCCTCAGGGGCTTTGTCCCACTGGCCATGAGGGCTCATGCAAATTACTCAAATTCCTTGTGGGTCCCAAGTTCACACCCTGCCCAAGTGAGTGTCTTTATTGGCCTTATTTGCCTTCAAACTTGAGCATTGCTTCCACTAACTCAGAAGTTGGACTTGGCCATGCACAAAACATCAAACTTGGGCCTCCCTGGTGGCACAGCGGTTGAGCGCTGCGCTGTGGAGCTGTCAGCAGCATGCGATTCGAGTTCGATGCCTGGCCGGGGAGAATCCCACATGGTGGGGCAGACCTCTCCTGCCTTGCCTGCTGCTCCCCTCAGCAGTGTATTTCTGATCTGTCTGTTCTGCTCCCCACCCTGTCTCTGGTGAACCCTCTCGCCACCCCGCGCCTCTGGCCTGTACCCTAGCTTGTATGTGTAAATAAATAAATCTTAAAAAAAAAAAAAAAGAAAACATCAAACTTGAGGCAAGTGGCTTCAGAGAATGTGTGACTTGGAGCTCAGCAATGAGGTAACTATCATTCTTGCATACCAGGGGCTGAGGATTGGCAATAAGGAAAGCTGCAGGATTGATAGGTCTCTGTGGTACCTGCTGTTCCTGACTGGAGGAAAGCAGTCTTAGGGGACTAGAGGCTCACATTCCATCTCCCCTGCTCAGGAGGACAGGGGTTTTAGGAGTTCTTGTAGAAGAACCAAATCAGTCGTTGTGGCCTTTCATTCGTACTCCAACCTCTAACTCTTCTGATTCTAAAACACGTCCCAGTAGAAAGTCTGTAACTAAAGTACTTTTTGTTTCTGTGAAATTGGAAAAACCCAGAGTATGAACCCACTTAAAGAATGGATCTTGGATTTAACTTCTCAAGTCTCAAGAAGTGGAAGATAATAATGATAATAATAACAGTTGACATTTATTGAGCTCTCACCACATTGCAGGCAGTGTTCCCAGAGTTTGCCATTAAAATTCATTTAATTCTCACAACAACCTATCTGTTAGGTACAATCATTATTTTTATTTACCTTATGAGGAAACTGAGACACAGATAAGTAACTTGTGCAAGGTCACACAGCTAAGTAGCAGAGTTGGGATACAAATCCTGAAACTGCAGAGAATCTTGGAGAAAACGAGCATGTTATGAAACATAAATCTTAGAGCAATCTGTCACTGAAATAGAGAATGCATTTCAGAAAAGTACATTAGGAATACTGGAATGGAGATAGTGTGTGAGTGATGCTGCTTGAGTCATCTCAGTTCCTCATGAGAAGGCCTGGTGAGGGTTTGCCAAGCCTGTTACACATGTGCCCACATCACCCAAAACCCCAGCTTCAGTCCTGATGAGGTTGCTGAAACTGCCTGCCTCGGCCCAGTCACCTGGATCTAACAATGGAGTTCTGGGCACAGATACCTGCTTTGCCACTGTTATTATCTTGCTATTTTGTCTGCAGTTTTATATGGTGGATGTAGACAACGTATACGTCCAGCTCCACTGTCACCAGGTGACGGCGACCAGATTGTGTCACAGTGAGTTACCCACAAGGCTGCGGAGGGCCAAGCACAGCAGGCCTGGCCAGGGCTCACCACAGGTTCCCACTCTACCACCAGGCTCTTCCCCTGGTCGTGGCCAGATCAGTCACCCACTGCTGGCTCTGGCCTTCCTGAGGTATTGGTTCCTGCTAAGCAACTATTATCACTACAAAATGTGCATAAGAAGACAAAGCCAGCACCAAAGGTCAGGTTTGAGGTAGGTTTATATTTCTGCTTTTCGTACAGTGTCAAAGAAAGACCAGAAATTCCAAACTATGTCTCAAAATCATCCTAGAGCAATGTGAGGACACAGAGAGAAGGGAGTCATCTGCAAAGCAGGAAGAGGAGTCTGACTAGAAACCACCTTGTTACCTGGAGTTTGGACTTTCTACCTTCCAGAACTGTCAGAAAACATGTTTGTTGTTAAAACTACTCAGTCTGTGGTGTCTTATTATGGAACCCCAGGAATGATTAATAAAGATTAGTTTTTGCTCATCTCTCTTTTCTAAAGCTCAATTAATATTAACTTTTGTAATGATGAAAAATTTTTAAAAGGAGAATAAAAAAACACTGATCCTTCAGTACTAAGATGGAATAAAGGATAAGAGGAGAGGTCAAGTTAGGGGAGTGTGGTATCTCTTAGAATTCTAAGTGGTGAAACATTACACAAGATTATAATTTGAGAGTGATTTCCTCCCCATTCTCTCAACTCCTTTTTCCTCCTGTATCAGCAATATACACACTACCTACCTTGGTTTCTAGGTAATAAGAATTAATGAATAGATGTTGATGTGTGTGTGTGTGTGTGTGTGAAGGAAAATATCTAAACAGAATACATTCTGAGGACTATATGAAACAACAGGCAGTTAATAAGATTTCAAACCATAGCCTTGATCCCCAGTGCCACGCTGGTAATATCTTGTCTGGAATTATGGGCATTTAAGCTCCAAGGCCTGAGATGGCTGAAACACAGGTCGATTTCATGTGCCAACCACTAGATGGCGCATGTTCTGGGAAATGCAAAATGACTAGTCACACCTCCCTGCTTTGATCAATCTGGTGGTCAAATGAAATGTCATGTCCTTGCTGAATGAGCAGAGCTTGCCAGCACCCATGCTGCCAGACTTGATTTGAGGAGTTAGTGCCCTGGGAGGGGAGTGGATGACTCCAGTGATGAGTTGACCCTATCTAAAATAGGAACACCCTCTCCCACCCTCTCCTTCTCTATCCTTTCACTGTACTTTACTTTCTTTACAAATATGATCATGTTTGACTTTACAATATATGATCATTTATTGATTTTCTGTCTCCACCCATGACAATCTGAACTCCATACGAGTGTAGAGTACACTATACTATCACCAGCTCTAGCACTTGGTAAGTCCTCACTCAATAAATACATTGCCTAAATAAATGGATGAGCAAACACATGACAAACTATTATACTATACTTATTCATAACTAGAGTCTGTAGTCACATTCCCCTAATGAGATACACTGACAACCAATGCTGAGTTACTATCATTGCTTGCTGTAAGTGGATTAATTTGCATCCTTTTTATTTAGTGAGAATAACCTGCCTGTGAATTAGTGCAGTTTCATTTTCTAAGTCTTCAGTAGTCCTCTCCCCCATCTGTGCTTTCACTTCCTGAGGTTTCAGTTACCTGCAATCAACCACTGTCCAATGCCATTATGAAGATATTCTGAGAAAGAGATACCACATTCATATAATTTTTATTACAGTATGTTGTTCTAATTAATCATTCTATCTTATTAATTGTTGCTAATCCCTTACTGTGCCACATTTTTAAATTAAACTATCACAGTATTTATAGGTTTCGGCATTATCTATGACTTGAAGCATCTTCTAGGGGTCTTGGCATGTACCCCCAACCCCCCAACCAAGATAAGGGGCTCTATGATATTTTGAGCCTACTGTGTTCTCTGGAAAGCGATTGTTGCCGAGTAGTTACATATCCGTGGCTGTTGATCACAGGAGCAGCCTTGCTGCGCCATCAAATCCCTGAGGATGGTCTTCTTCAGACTGATCAGGATCTCCCCAAAGGGAGAAAGTAGAATACCACAATATTCAGGACACCCCTGAACTGGGTTCATAAGCCCCTAATGTAGAAGATGTCACAGAAAAGGACACCTCACCAAGTCTTCAGATTTCCTGTGGACAGGCTTCCATTGGCCATGCCAGGACCTAGATTCCAAGACAGCTTATGTCTTCCTCGCGAGGCCACAGATAACAAGGCTCTCTCCACCTGAAGAGGAACCACTTTACTCCAGCTTCACCAAATTCATTAACCTCCCAATACTAGCTAAGGGTGACCCAACTACTTGGGTGAGACTCTCACCACTCCCCCTTCTGCACAAAAGGAAACAGAGAAGCCGACAGCCCTAGGAAGAGGCATCTCTTCTGGATGGAGTAGGAGATAGAGGCTGGGCCTGGCGTGGGCCCTTGGAATCCCAATGCACAGCCCTCAGCAGCTGCAGTCTGCAGCAAGCAACAGCCCTGGTGCATCTTCCCACAAAGATCTGCCCGAGGGCCAATGAGTCCTGGCTTTGTGAGGTGCAGTTGTTGCCTTTTCCGAGTTACCACATGACAATTTTAAAATCACCTGCCAACCTAAATCCAATGGGTACCTACAGACGACAGACTTAACAGCTCAAAGAATGATTCAGAGGAAGTAATTTTCCAAAGAGAAGATAATCATCTGTTAGTGTGAAAAGGCAAACACTCTTTTATTAGCATTGGAAACTCAAGGGTAATGTTGCTAAATTCATCAGCATAGCTTCAGTGAATGGCTCAAGAACAATATCCACAGCTGGAAGGAAGGACTTGTGCGGATTCTACTCCCACTCAGAGTTTGCTCCCAGAACAAGCTCTTGGAGAGAAGGTGAAATTCAGCTCTGTCCTCTTGCTGTTTTCTCAATAAGCAGTTCCTGGTCCCGGTCCCTATACCCACTCAGGGAATCTCAGAATTCAGTTTCCTGCCCTTTTATCTGTATTCTTTCCCTAGTTGACCTCAATTAACCTCAAGTCTGTATTCTGTGGCATTAAAATTTTTATTTCAGCCCTGACCTCTCTTATAACCAGCTGCCTATTCAAACTCTCCATTTTGATATTTAATGGGCATCTCATACTTAGAATGGCCAAAATGAACTCCTGGTCTTCTTTTCCATAAGAAACTACCTCAAGACCTACTGACTTAAAACAACAATAGTCATTGAATTTTGCTCAAGTTGGTCATTTTGACATTGCTCAGTGGGGACTGCTTTGAGAAGCTGGGGCAGCTTGATTTGGGGCTGGAGAATCTATTCCCAAAATGGCTCACTCACAAGCTGGCAGGTCATGCTAGCCGTCGCCTGGGAGCTCAGCTGGGCTGTGGGCAGGGGCCTTGGTTTCCTCTCCACATGGCCTTCTACAAGCTGTTATGGCTTCCTCAAGGCGTAGTGACTGAGTTTCCAGTGTGCATTTCCCAAGAAAAGGAAGTAGAAATTGCCAGTGCCTTAAATCTTGGGCTTAGAAACTAGTAAAATGTTACTTTTGCCATATAATATTGATCAAGCTGTCACAGAGCCCAGATTCAATGGGAGGGAGAAGGGACCCCCAACTTCCCATGGAAGAAGCATCAAAGAATCGTGGCCATGTCTTAAAACAGTCACATGTCTCCAACCTGCCCCCTCCAGTCTTCTCCATCTACCACTTCCTCAGGCAAGCAGTAGTCATCTTCAGTCACTGTCTTTCCCTTCCCTTCCACCCAGTTCTCACTAGCAAGTTCTTTTGACTGTCCCCCCAAACATGTCCCCAAACCCCCTCTCATCTCTGATCTGCCTCAACCCCATCTCCCTTTTGGATGAGGTGTGGCTGGTTGGAATAGCTGTTAACTGCTCTCTGCTTCCATGCCTGGCTTCCTAAAACCCATTCTTTTTACAGTAATCAGAGCTATCTTTTAAAAACATAAATCAGATCATCCCACTCTTCTGCTTAACCTCCCCCCAAATTTTCACAGTATATTTAGAATTAAATCAACCTTCCATTCTGGATTCCAAAACTGATGTCCTCTGGCCCATGGCCAGTCTCCTGGCCTCATCCCATACTGCTTGCCTTCTCTCTTGACTGACACGCACACCTTTTGTTCCTGCCTGACGGCCTTTGCATGGGGCTCACCATTATTTAGAATACTCGTCCCTGTTTTTCCCAAGGCTAGTTCCTTATTGCCATTTAGTTTTCAGTGGAAAGGTCGCTTCCCCACAGAGGCCATTCACAATCCACAATCCTAAAGCAGCCGTGCAGCCATCTGTTACATTAACTTGTTTTACTTTATAACATGCCACTCACCACTAGCTGATACTTTCCGGGTTGAGTTATTTGTTCTCGGTCTGTCTCCTCCTTCTAAAATATAAGCTCCATGAGAGCAGGGACCTTGTCTGTCTCGTCACTGTGCATCCTGAGGACCTAGAACAGTGCCTGGCACACAGCAGATGTTCCATATTTATTGATTTAGCAGGTAGTCACAGTAGTCCCAGCCAGCAAGCCTTCCAACAGGACAGTTGGTGGGTAGAGAGAGGAAGTTTCAGGAGGGCCTCAGAGTCTGGGGCTTGAACCAGGACCACAGCTCTGGTGCACTGGCCTGCCCCTGGGAAATGTGACACTGAGACCAGGTTTACACAGCCTACTTCCACCCACCCACGTACTTCCATTCCCAGCCTTTCTGTGAAATCAACAGCAGTGAACAGAAAGAGACTAATGTTCTGGGACAGGATGGTGCAGTGCAGCTGGCCCCAACTCCACATCGGTCTGGTCACTGATTCAGGCTAGATTAGATTAAGATGTAGGCTAAGTTCCAGTATTACAAATACCCTGTGCTTATTTTAAATAATTTGAAGATGTTCACATTTTTAAAGAGAAATTTGATAGTGGGAATTTAGGACCCATCCAAATAAAAGAGAAAAGTTTGATTAAGGCTTTTGAAAAAGACGATATTAACACTTTTTTTTAAAAAAAAAGACACACACTGAGGTGAAAAGTAAGTTCACAATAATGAAATAGTTTTTGTTTTCTTCAAAAATATTTGCTTTTTTAAAAAGAGAATTGTGTAGCTCTGTACACAATTTAGTTTACTAAAATAACAGAACACTAAATGGAGTCAGCCTAGTCACTAGGGAAATGGCAGTTTGTTTGATAGGATTCTTTTTCTTTCACTTTAATGAGATTTTTTTTCCTATGGATTTGAATTATTTTAAATTAATCAATACTGAAAATTCAAGTTCCTGTGGGAGGAAATGATTGTGAGGCCCCACCATGCAGACCAAGAGTGAGAGGACTGCGGGGTGGGGGGCTGCTCTGGGCTATGGCTGGCCTGTCACTCACACTGCCTCAGCAGTGCCACTCAAGCCTTGGAGCTGAGTCAGCCTCTGACTTTTCAGGCTCGGGGGAGGGAGGTCTGGAGGAGGAGGATGGGGGTGCGGGGGTGGGGACAGAGGCAAACATGCCCCCGGGTCTGCAGTCTGCAGGAGCCTGCCTGCACCTTGGGCACCCTGCTGAGGGAAGCCCACATTGGGGGTAGGACCTTGGTAGTACTGACTCAGGATTTGTGAATCTCCTTTTCATGACCTGGGTGATTCCATCCACACCTGATTGAACTCCAAGCCCTAACACTGTACCCAGCACAGTGTCTAAAAACACAGTGAGGACACCGCAACTGGCTCTGTGTACTCACAACAAGCTGACACTAGGTCTATGTTACTCTATCTGCAGAAGTGCCTAGCTTTTATCTTTTTGTTTCTAGTTCTTTCTGCTTTAAGTGTTTGTTAATGACCATTGCTTAGAACTGAAACTCCTGGGATCAAACTTAGGTCACAGAGGCAGGAGAAAACTGGAGAAATAGAGTCCTCCCAGGTCTCAGGTGGGTCAGTGGACCTAGGAGGGGCTGTTCTCCCTCCCTTCCTCCCTCCCTCCTCATGGCTCTGCCTAGTCAGAGTCTCCTGAGTGCAAAGGGCACCCCATACAGAGAGGCTGGGCTGGAGGAAGCTAAAATTTCAGACAAGGCAGCCTCCTTTTTTGGCCTCCATTCCTCCCCAGGCCCTTTGAGGAGCAAGGACCAAGGACAAGTGAGTCTCACCTGAACTGACTGAAGTCCCGCTCAGCCTGCCCTGGATGTGTCCAACACATCTGCCTACAGCAGTGAGAAGCAGGGGCAACTCAAAGTCATTTTCTGTGCATATCCACAATGCTGGGAAAGAAAAACCAAGTTCAATTTACCAAAATATCTGTATTATCTATAAAAATTGAACTCTAATGAGTCACTGCTACTGGAGGCAGCGATGTCCGACTATGCTGGCTGCAGAAGCAGATGCTGTGTCCCACCAGCACTCAGGCTGAACAGTGTATGGGGTAGCGAGAGCACACTCATTTGTAAGGCCTCAAAAACCTGGACACTTTGGAGCGTAGCAATCGAATAAAGGATCTTGGAAACATCTCCCGTGACTCCTGGGCTGTGTACTTGAAATAGTTCTGGGGGTGAGCCAGGACATCAAACAGAGCCTTGATCAATTTCTTATCCTAAAAAGAACAGAATGCTTGTTACTCGCCCAGAATATTTATACATTCTGACATTTTGTCACTAGAACTATAATGAACAGCGTTAGACTATAGGTTAATCATCTGAGAAAGACTGAAAATTGTTTCCTCTGAATTTTATCTTCTTTCCAAAGTTTATTTTTCCTAATTACTTATAATAAGCATGAATTACTTTTAAAAAGGAAAATTTGATATATAAAAAAACTTGTCTTTTTCTCAACCAGATGAGATAATGCACTGGGATTGGAGGCTCTTCATTGGGCTAGTGACACAAGTGTTTATTGATGATTACTTCTTTTTTTTAATTTTTAAATTTTATTTTTCATTATTGTTCATATTTTTACAGTATTTGATTTCTCCCCTCAGATGTAGTCCCCATAAATATTCCACCACCACATCACCTGTGAACAAACACCATGGTCCCCTGTGCTCTTCCCACCAGTTTTGATCCCTTTTCTCCCCCTCCCCTGCTTTAAGCCTCAGGTCTATAGTTGCCTACAAGTTCTGTTTTTATTTTTTAACCCTATGTTTGGTTAACCTATATTCCTCCTATAAGTGATTACTGATTTCTAAGTAGCTACAACTTGGTGAACTTTGGACTTGAAGGATAAACAAGGAGCCAATGATCTTCAAGTATTTACAGAGGAACATGAAAACATTATATGCTGCTGACTTGGATTTATGACGAGCACATTTCCTGCTGCTCTTCCACATATTTCCAAAAATTAAAATGAAAGAAGTATTTAAATATACAACTTCAGTTGACAGCACTAAAGATAGTCACATGAATTTAAAAAAAAGTCTGGAGAAGATATAAAACTGATCTCAATCCACAGCAGGCTCAGTGTCCGAAAGGTGGCAACACAGAGCAAGAGGAAGCCTCCCTATGGTGCCTAGGAGCTCTGTGGCCAGCTGTCATCTCCAGATTAGGCACGGACTCACCTTAAGTATTTCCTGATGGTTCTCAGATGCATAGAGCCTGCCATCTCGAACTATGTCTTCAATGAGTTCCTGGTAATCCTCTATTGGAAGAAAGGACATACTTTGTTTTGCATGGCTTAGTTATTTTCAAATTCACTCTCATTGTTTATTAAGGTTCTGAGAAATGCCCCCTCTGTAGCTGTCAGAACCAGGACCACGCTGACACTGGGAAGGGAATCAGAAGAACCTCCACAGACTCCACCATCGCGTGCCCTCACCTACCAGCATCTGCAACCATCTTTCCTGATCCCTCCTCCCTCACTTGAACCCTCTATGCAAGGCCCATCCCTCTACTTTGCCCAATCAGTGGTATTTTCTATAATTCTGTCCTTTCCATCCTACATGATGCAATGTTCTCTCTCCATTGTTCTTCCCATCAGCAGGCAAATATACTGTCTCTGATCCAAAAAGAAGAAATCCCTCTCTGGACCTGATTTCTCTCTCCATCTTTCATTCTACATTCCTGCTTCCCTTTATAGCAAAATCCTTGAAAGAGTGATCAACATTTACTGTCTCTGACTCTTCTGCTTGCCTTCCTTCCTTCCTTCCTTCCTTCCTTCCTTCCTTCCTTCCTTCCTTCCTTCCTTCCTTCCTTCCTTCCTTCCTTCCCTCCCTCCCTCCCTCCCTCCCCCCCTCCTTTCTTTCTTTCTTTCTTTCTTTCTTTCTTTCTTTCCTAAGCCTAACTCAGTCAGCTTTGGCCCCAACATGCCTTCAAAACTGCTGGTGGAGGTCACCAGTAATCTTCATGTTGTTAGGTCCTAAAAGTCAACACTCGTCCTCATCTTCCTTGATACCGCAGTATGATTGGACCTGACTGGCTACCCCTTCTGCTTGCTCCACTTCTTCAATCAGCTTCCAGAATAACACACACTCTTCTGTTTCCCTCCTACCCTACTGTCAATGCCTCTAAGACTCCGTTGCTTTCCCCCCTTCTCTCCCAGGCCTCTTGCCATAGGAGGACCCAGGGCTCAGCACTTGATGCTCATCTCTTCTCTGTCACTACTCACTTCCCAGTAGCTCACCCAGACTTTTCTCTCCCTCTCCACTCTTTCCCTTTCTCTCCTCCACCCTGTGTTTCTCTCTGTCCATGTATTGTGTAAAACAATAATGATAATCAAGCTTCTTACCCACCCTCCCTTTTTTTGAAAGGGGCTGGGGGAAGGAGAATTTGGCAGGGTGTGGAGGGAAGGAAATTATGTCCATTTTCTTGTTAATATTTTTGGTCCTGACATAACATTTAATGCAGTGCACACAATGTTAGCTCTCTCTAAATGTAACCCCCCTTTCAAAGTCCATCCTATTTCCTACAATCATAATTTCCTACAATCATAATTCAAATCATATGCAAATCATAACCTTTTCCAACTTCCAGACAGAAAAAAAAGGCTCTTTGTATGCAAATCATGTTTAACAAAATCAAACAAATCTGAAGAACATCATTGAAATGGTATGGAGGAGATCTTAAAAAGTTTCTCCCCTGGTCAAGTGATGATAAATAGAAACTAATAATAGAATGCTCATAATTACTAATTTAATACATGTGCTATATTGCTAGTATACTCTATTTATGAGGTACCTTCTTAGTCTTTCACCTTAGTGAATCCAAAATATGAATCAGGGTATAAGATTTTTATCTTGATTTCTTCTACTGCAAAGTGTCTACCTCAGAGAATTTGCTTTTTTTGGTAATGGGACTTTACCATCAGGGACGCCGGTTTCTGTCATGTGCTCTGGTGTGAGGGAGAACTGGAGAGCTGTTTGCACCTCCACCAAATGCTTCCAAACCCCTGTCTTTTAAAAAAAAAGTTCCTCTGCTTTTATGAATGACTATGTCTCCTCACTTGCTCCAACTGTCATGAGAAAAGCAGTCAAGTGTTGTAGGTCAGACCTGGGCCAAAGACCTGGGCCAACCCCAGCCCTGCAATCTTGTCCTGCTGTGACCTTGGGCCAGTAACTTAAATCACTAATCCTCAGTGGCCTGGTCTGATCATGATAAACTCACATTTGTCGCATGTTAGAAATATCCTATATTAAATATGTCTAAGAATACTAAAATTGTCTCTCCAGAACACCTACTTTTAGCACTTACCAGCCTAGAAACCTTGAATGGCCTTTTCATCCCTGTAGCCAGTGTCCCCAAATGCCTCAGCCTACCCTCCTGAGCTCAGCACTCAAGGTTCTTCACAGACTAGCCTCCCTGCAGGCTCCTCTCTCACTCCAAGCCCCACGCACAGTACCAAGAAGCCAGCATCAGCCCCCACGCATCCAGGTGCTCCATCCTTCGGTCTGTATCACAACCTCTTTCTAAATGCTCATCCCCCTATTTATAAGAAAAGTTATATGTTCTTTGAAAACCCAAATATCTTAAGACTTTGCTTTATTCTTCCCCAAAATCCAAACTCCCCAAAATGCTGCCCTTTCGGGTGCTCACACAGTGCTTTGTTCATGGCCTGTTACAGTATCCATGACAACTCAGCCTCTTATGTTTTTGTCACTAACCACATTGTCTCTAGCACCTCGCCCAAAGCCTGGCAGAGTACAGTCTCATTAAATATTTGTTGGCTGGGTGGATAAGTGAAGAACTTCATGAATAAACAGATGACTCTTCTTCCAGTAAATTATGAGATCTTCTAGGACAAGGGCCGGTGCATTTAGTATTCCTAGCAAACGTCTGTTGACCAAGTCTCAGAGCTGGGTAGCTACCCAGGGCTCAGATGGGCCACCCCTTCATTTAGCAATAATAACAAAAGAAACCAGAGAAGTCATCTAAGTTGCCCAAAATCACACAGCAAGTTAGTGGCAGAGATAGCACCAGAACTCGACCTTTTTTCCCTTCCTCATGAGTCCTTATAATGAAGCCACAATAATAAGTTAAATCTATTGAGAACTACTAGGTGCAGGCACTGTGCCAGGTCCTTTATGGATTGTCCCACTGAACTCCCAAATTAAGTCTACCGATCAGCCTCATTTACACACTAAGAATATGAGGCTCAGAAATGGTAAGTAACACACATAAGGTCACAGAAGACATTATACCAGCCTGGCTGACTCCAACACCCCTGTTATGACCACCAAGCTATGCTCATTTTTATTTTCTAAAAGATCTTTTCATCCATGTAGTCAGTAACCCCAAATGCCTCTTTAAAAATTGGCACTGGTAAGTCAGCAGTGGCCTTTCTCCTTATCCTGGCTGCCTTTCTGAACATGTGTGCTTGTCAGCAATCCACCAGCTGGCCCAGAAGTTGGTTCAGCTCAAAGCAGTGAAGATCCTGCCACAGGCAGCAGCCTGAGCTTCCCAGAGCTTACCATCATACGTCACATATGGGACCTGGAACCCTCTGGCACTGTTCCCTTCATTGGACTTAAACTGAATCCACAGTTTCTTGGATCTGGAGGTGAAGGCAATGGGCCGTTCGTAGGTCTGGCAGGTTTCATATGTTGTCACAGAATTGGATGAAGCTGCCAAGGGAAGTTGGGAGTGGGGTGGGATTCAAGATTCATCACTGAACAGGTAGACAACACTCACACATCTTTTCACCATGAAACAAATTATGTTCAACAGCCCTTCAGGTTCAGCTGGGCCTTAAAAAGCCAAATGTCCTGGAAATCAAGTAGATGCAGCTGGTGGTGGTGGGCCCTGAGGGAAGGCAAAGCCTGAAAGGCCCATGGTTCGGCCTTTCAGGCTCACTGCAGGGGCAGAGGGACAAGCCCGCAGGTTCCCGAGCTGACCTGCTATAATGTAGTGATAATCAGCCACCATTTACTGCATGTGTCCTCAGACCAGGCAGTACTGTAAGCACTTTGTGGACCTTATCTCACTTAACCCTTCAAAAACCATAGGAATTTGGTTCAGTTATTACCTTATTAATAGAGAGTAAGTACTTGCTCAGGGTCACAGCTCAGGGTCACAGCCAGTGGAAAGTCAGGATTCAAACCCATACCAATGATTTCAGACACGGTATCCACTAACAGAAATGGCAAAAACTGACACAGGAGCTCCATGTGTTGTCATTATTATTCTAAGTATGAGCTCATTTATTCCTCATTATAATCCTAGAGGGATCATCTGTTATTATCCCTAATTTAAAGACAAGGACACTGAGACACAGAAAAATCCAGAATGTATGCCCGAGACGACAAACTAGCAAGAGGCAGAGCTGGGATTCAGATGCACCAGCCTGGCTGCAGGGTCCACTCACCATGCAGCCTCTCAGCGAGTTGCTGGCAGCGTCCCTTTATGGGCCCTGAGTCATGGGTCAGGACGGGAAGTGGGTCCTTCCTGGCTGGACTATGTCTGTGGCCTTGGTCAGTCCCCAAACCATGATTTGTTTCCCGCAAGAGGGCCAGCCCTGCATGAGTGTCACTGCTCTCTGTGTCCCTGTAGAAAAGGGTCCCCAGTGAGAGGGGAGCTCTGCTCTCTACCTCCACGGTTCAGCAAGAGGCCTCTATGTGGTTTCAGTCTAAATTTTGTTTTGTTTCATTTTTTTTACATTTTGGTTTTTTGAAAACTCGACAAGCTCATGTTTAACTCTGTTCTAATACAGAGGTGACAAGCTAGGCCTGCTTCTGACATTTAAAGTTGGGGAGTACGCATCAGGTTTAGAAGGGGTGAGGAGCAGAGGGGTGACACACACAGGTTTTCCGCATCACCAGGTAGTCCCCACAGTCGTCCTCCACTGGCAGGAAGATCTCAGGGACCACGATCAAGATGCGGCGCTTGGGGGGTGGGTTGATGGTCCATGTACACTCAGTGTTGGCCGGGTAATTTCCTGGGTAATTTGGGGATTCGATGTAGCCTGTGAAATCTCCCAGCTCCCCTCCACATCTTCTATCTAGGAGAGGAATGCCGCAGATTAGGGAGGCACAAACCATTCTCCCTCTACCCTGGCCACTGCCAGCAGAGCCAAGGAGGACACATTACCATCAAGGAATGGGGCTTGGAAATGGCACCGTCCAGGGGATGAGTCTGCCCTGCAATGCCAGAGCCCGTTCCGGGAGCCAAACTACATCTTCCCCACGTTGAGCCCACTCCTCTCAGTTCCCAGGCACTATTTTCTCATTAACTTAAAGAAACTCAGATCAGGGGCAGGTGTCAGTGAGACAAAAGGACAACTTAAGTTCTCAATATCTTGTTTACAAAGTCCAAACACCCAGGGAACTCATCACACAGAACTTCTTGATCTTTCAAAATAGGGAGAAAACACAGCTAACAGATCAGTGAAGAAGATATTGAAGACATGACAGTGTCTTTCACTTAGAGTCTTTCACTTTTCTTTCTGCTTTAGATTCTTTCCACAAATCCTAATGGTCTCTTCCCCAAAAGCCTTTCACTTTTCTGAGTTTGTGTTCCCCTGACCCCTCCAGCTACTCAGGAGAGTGTAAAGCTCTTTCTCCTTCCTCCCCCTCCCCCACTCCAAAACCTTCTCATGCTTTCCAGAAGCTTTTCATTTCTCCAGACAGAGTGAACTACTCCTCCCTTGGAAATTCTACAGCCCAGGCTCCCTGCAAAACCACAGGCTTATTCTGTTCAGAGTGCCTGGCAGCCTGGCATATAACAAGTCCTTAGGCAATGCTTGCTGAAGAGGGTTGAACTGAAATTTTACCCCAGGAGAAAAATGAAGACAAGCACAACCTGTGAATGAGCCTGGAAAAGTAGTCAGGATCAATAAAGGTGAGTGAGTACCTGGGGGTCCAGCCCTACTCTCCTTCAGCGCTGATCTACAGAGCTGGGCTATCCATTTCTGCATAGTTCTGAGTGAACCTGGGACTCCAACCACAATGACCTCCCCTCCCCCTCCAGGTGGACCCAAACACTTGGCCTCTTAATCAAGACTGAAGAGCCTTAAAGAAAGACCTACTTTTACACTGGGTTATGTTTGTGGAACCATCAAAGTCGGTTGTAGTATTTCCTGGGCAGGAAACACAGTTATTTTTTCCAAATTCAGGCTGGTATGTTCCCGCTGGGCAACGAATACATCGGTGAATGGTAGTGTTGTAGAAATGTCCAGGTGAACATTGAACTGTGGGTGGAGAGAAATGAAAGGAAAGGTTGTATTTCTCTCTACCGCAATATAAAAGTTTTCACACTTCATGAAATTAATTTTTATGTCCAAATGAAGTAGTACTTTCCTGGGGCTAATCAACACTTAATTCCCTAAATAGCCAGCTCGGGTCAGACTTGTGGCTCATGACACAGAAAAATACAAAGGGAACAAATGATGAGTGTATCGTCAGAGAATTTATGGTCCATGCAGTCAGGCATAAATGATCCCAACTCCAATCTCCATGCAGAGAAGCTGGTGAGTATTGAGGGGTGCAGGACAATGAAACTGGGCTTAGATCTGGGCTCCTGCAAGGCAGCAGGAGTGGGGCTCTGGAGCAGGGGTGGGGTCTGTCCTGCAGGGGGCGCACGAGGTAAGGGAGCTGAGATGGAGGAGGCCTGGAAGGAAAAAGCAGAGGGAGCTGGTATACAAAACCTGCCCACATCGCCCTAACCACCCCTCTTGCCAGCTCTGCCTGAAGGGGCCAAGGTGGTTAGGGGAGACCAATTCTAGGGAGTTCTGTGAACTCTCTGCACACCCGACGGGGCTGATGGTGCTGGGGACCTGACCTCCCCACCAGTGGGGCACTGCACCAGGCACCTCCAGCCCTGGCTTGAACACAGTTTTACCAGACTCCCAGGGTCTTAGAAGGGAAATTTGGTTCTGGGAAAAGGAAGCTGGTAAGTCCTCACCTCTGGTTTCACAGTCTTGGAAGGAAGTGGCTCCCTGGTGTTTGGTGGAGAGGCCTCCTCCACAGGGGAAGCAGGAAGTACGGCCAGCTTCAGGCTGGAATGTGCCCAGGGCACAGAGCTGGCAGGGTGCAAAGCCATCTGTGGAATATTCCCCAGGTTGGCACAGACCTGGGGGCACCAATGACCTGAAGTGAGTGAGATCTCCCAGACAGACCTTCCCCACCGCTCTGCAGATGAAACATCGGTCACAACTGTCACTCTGTGCTGACCTCAGCTCCACACAAGCCCTGTCCTGACCTGCCCTGATCCTGACGAGGTGTATATGATGCTTGATATTTACACACAGGGTTACACAACCCAATGCAAAAATGGAAACCAAGGAGTAAGTATTCCAGAGTGTGGGGCAGGTCTGGGAATGCCTCAGTCTTAGGACTGCACACTTACCTGGCAGCCCCTGCCAGGTGGGAGCTCCCGAAGACAGGGCTCTCTGCTCTGAAATCAACCTGGTAATTCGACCCAGAAGTACATGCTCACCCTGCTGAGGGCTCCTGTTTTACCAATTATATTACTAAGTCACATCCCCCCACAATGAGGTCAACCCTCAATTCATCTCCTAAACCCAATCACTCCAATCCATGTTGACACTTTTACTTTACTTTTAGCACTTTACTTTATTATTACTATTTTTAACTTAGGGATAAGAAGCACAGTGATAAACAAATAAAATTCTGAAAGAAACAGTTCCATACCAAGATGCTATAAAAATCTTGGTGTCTCCTGTATTCCTAATTATCTCTCTATTCATTTTTATGGTTTTCTTTCTACCCCTAAGTTACAGATCTAAGGCAATGAATCAACACACACAGAAGGAGGAGTCTGGTGTCTGTCAAACCTCAGCTGATTCCAGTCCCTCCGCTCCTTGACTGTGTGGCCTTGAGTGAGTCATTTTAACCTCATCAAGTTGTTGTAGAGATATAACCATGTGAATAATTCATGTAGTACACTTAGCATGATGCCTGGAGTAGGTATGTGTTCACTAAATACAAGCAATTACTATGATATATTACCAATATTCTTAATAACACAAATATATCTTGATAAGGTCACATACAAGGGTGAACAGATGCCCAAAAGATACCTCTTCTCAACCTTGCAGTTAGGTCTAGGGCTTCATAATAGGTCAAAGACAGGCTGGGAGTCACAAAAACAATTTGAAAACCTGATTTTTAAGCCAGGTAAAATGTTGCAGGAGTTTGGAGTTATTTAGGTGGGATATAGCTGGTCCTGCAAGTTACTAGAAGGAGGGGCCTGAGGGCCACTGCAGTGTTTACACTCTGCAAGCGCAGTGCCTTACAACACATGGAGATCACTTCTCCATTTGAGCCCACCAAGTGTCAAGTGGTCCTTCTTCCATTAATAAAAGGGATTACATTCATTCACAAATTAAATAGGAAAAAAACCCACAGAACCTAAGTGAGTTTGGCTCCAGGTTAAAATTCTATGAAATGATCAGAAAACTTGTCACAGAGGCGGTCCTAGTTTTAGCAAAATAATCTTCTTTTGAAAAATCAATAAGCTATGAATTTGAGACCAAATCTGGAGAAATAAGCAGACCTACTTTCTTCATTTTCACACTTGCAGATAGTGCCTATTCAATGGGAGATCACTGGATCTCAGACCATTATTTATTTACAGTGAATAAAACATGCAATTGTGACTTTTACACTTTTCCTGCCAATGTATTCTATCAGATTTTTGTTTATTTACTCAAGTGGGCATCAGTGGAGCATGAGCCAGGCCCCGAACTAGGGACTGCAAGACCAGAGATGAATCCCCTGCAGTCCCGCTGCGGTGCTTTGTCTGGAGTCTCTGAAATGCCACTTGGGCCTTGTGTCCAGACAATGATATTGGGACAGGAGCAGTAAGAAGGGGAAGGTGTCATCCTTACCTCCACATACAGACATATTCCAAGCTTCTGGAGTCTTCAGGACCCCAGGATTTTCTGGTCGTGGGCATGGTTCACATGTGATTTGTCCTTCTTCATTCTGGAAGGTTCCATTTGGACATAAAATGCAGCGTTCTTGTGTTCCATCATAATATGTCCCAGCCCTGCAACTGACTAGCCAAAGGGGGAAACCATTTGGTCAGTGTGGGGACAGAGGCCCAGTAAGAACAATATGAGTGCTAGCAGTGTAAACCTCCCCAGTACAGAACACAACTACTTGGTCCCTTGTGCAAGGCCCTCAGTCAGGACCCATATTGCCCACTATTAGAGATGTTTACAGGTCCTTCCTCCCTGGGCCATGAACTCCCTGGGAGCAGGGAGCATTGGTTCTAATTATTTTTGTAGCACAAGTATTTGGTGATTTTTCATACTTCACAGGACTGTGAGAAGAACTACAAAGGTGAAAATCATTCATTGAACATAGGCCTAATGCTGAAAGAACAGAGAAGAGGGTGCTGAGTGGTATTAATTCTGACAAGTAGCATCCCAGAAGGCTTCCTAGAGGAGGCCACATATGCATCAAGCCTTAAAAGATGAGGAGGGTCTTCCCAGATAGGAAAGGGGGCAGGTCATAAAGACTCATGTGTAACGCATGGGAGGAGAGGAAAGAAAGGTAGGCTGACTATAGATTGAAAAGTTTCTTGAAAGCTGGCATTTGAATTTTATTCTACAGGTAAGAGTCATTGAAAGAAGAGAAAATAGGACCAGAGACTGTTTTGAAAACCTCAGTCTCTAGTGACTGTGGGGAGAGTGACAGAGAAGATATCTAATAGATAACTTCCCCCAAATAGCATGCTTCCTATTTGTAATATACTTTATGTTCCAAAGAGTAAACCCTGGTAAATATCTCTTGAAAGGATAAACTATAAGGAAGTTTCTGATTATATTACTGCTATTGTTAGTTAAGTTTGCATTTATACCTTATTTTGAGGTATGAATATGAAATAAATATATTGAGTCAGGCTCCCTATATTAAAATTCAAATTTTATCATCATAACTATCAAAATAGCCTTTCTAATAGTTAACATTTGTGGAGTACTTACAATCCACTAGACAGTGTGCCATATGCTTTATATACTTTATCTCATTTATTCCTAAACACAGCCCTAAAGAACAAGGTGGTATTGTTAGCTCCATTTTACAGAAACAGATTTAAGGAGGTGAAATAATTTGGCTAAGGTCCCACAGCTAGTCTATGAAATACACCTACAGTGCGATCAAGAGCTTTCATTAAGGGCAAAAAAAGTCATTTAACAAAATTTCACACTGAACCACAAATCAAGACTTTGCCAAGGGTTCTCTATGGGACACTAGGGGAATTTACTTAGAATAAACACATTCTCTTTTATACTTAAGTTGCCAAGAAACAGAAAACAAAATAACACACAATCAAGTTGGGTGTTTGTTTTTATCCTATCTTACAAATGCAATCTGCACAAATACTTTTAGGGTTAAAGATGGCAAAGTTCCCTATTGCCAATAATAGAAACATCTTTATATTATTCTTTCTCTAATAAAAAATAAACTTTTTTAAAACCATAGTAGACAAACTATGCCACATGTCAAATATTATTTCTACAACTAAGTACAATCAATAACATCTACCTAAAATATAAATATTAATGCTTTTAAATATTGTTTGGATTTTCTTTCATAATATTTCTTTCATATTATTTAGACTTTATAATTTATTTTATATAATTTCATGGTATTTAAAAGAATTAAAAGTGAAGGAAACTCTTGCTTTCTTGGCAAGCAACATTCTAATGAGCATGATGCATAGTTCTGAGGCTGACACAACCTGTAATTCTACACTTACTCTCTAAGTACAGTCCTATTGGATAATGGTTTCCAAAAACACTCTGGTTTCGGCCCATTTCCTGTGACTTGCTGGGATGAATTATGAATTATGAATTCACGGCTTTTTATCCTGTGTCCCACCTGACTAACCTGGTGCCTAAATCAGGCCAGTGAAAGATAGAATAATCCCTTCATGGCTCAGCTGAGACAACCTACGTGAAGACTGGCAGAAAGTAAATAAAACTGGAGCTGTTCCCACCCCCTAATAGCCCATACCATTTCCATCTGGGGAGCAGCTGTTGTCAAGATGCTTGTTCTCCTCAAGGGGGGGTGCCCAGATGATGAGAGTACCCCCCCAGCCCATCCAGCATTGCTCATCCAAGCAGCAGGGTCTGTGTCTTCGTAGTTTCTCTGGCAGAAAAGTGATCTCCTCCATGAGTGGACAAGCCTGGACCCGAATCTCACTGAAAAGAGTAACTGGATGGGCTCCTGCTGCCCTGGTGTCCACTACTTCTTAGAACTATTTAAGCCCTCCAAAGCCTTTTCAATTTACATTTTGAGAAGTCTCAAAAAATCCCACATCTGTTGCAATTTCTCAACTGAACAAAGGGCTGCGAAATGTCCCTTGGGCTGCCCTGAGGAAAAGAGGGTACCGGCTCTTCATTCTCACAGTGAAAGGCCTGCTTCCCATAAACGAGCTCAGATTGTCCCTCCTGGTTTCCATTTTCCTTCCAGAGAAAAAGACCTACAGAAATAATTCACATCAAGTACCTTCCAAATTAGTTTCTTTCACAAGGTAAAAATGAGCTAAACACTAAAAGTTGATTCTGAAATGTCATGAAGAGCCTGAAAACAGCTATTTGCAATGTGCTGAAGATCTTAAAGAGACCTCAAATCACACGTTCCAGTGGGTTCCCATTTCTCCCTGAGCAGCCAGCTTGTTTTGCTGCTCCAGACAAAGGAGTCAATTGCCCCCAGAACACTTCACTATCACAGCAAAGCTTTTGTGCATCTTCAGTGACCATTAAAATCCTATTCTCAAATCCCACACAGCTGTTTTCTCCACATCTTTAAAAGAAAAATACAAGAAAGCTTTTCTGATGCAAAAGGGAGAGAGCAGCGGGACCAGGATTAATGGCGACAAAGAGACCTAAAGGTTCACCCTCTTTTCAACACCCTGGCCTTTGAGTGTTTCAGGCTGTGGACAAACACTATGGTCTCGCTGTGGCTAAGATGGTGAACTAATAAAAGAGGTCACTCTCGAGCATCTGACTGTTTTCTTAAGAATCACGCCTGGACTTCAGAGGAGAGCCAAAGCAGCCCACGCGGATTCCCAGGGCGCACGGAGCTGCGCTTTGTCACAGCTCAAAGGGGCTGGTGTTCTTGGCACTGCCCTGACCTGGATATCCTGGTTTGAACCCCTTTTAAATGAATATGTCAGGATAACAGAGACAGCACCCCCTCGGGTTGAGAGGCTAATTCGTCACATATGTTCAGGTTTTTGGTATGTGCTCAGGTTTGCTATTTGAAATTATTCTCACAGGTGATTCAGAGAGATAAACCCAGCTTGATACCTTCCTTGCCTAATATATGCTACGTTCTCTTCACATCTAGTTAACTGGAGCTGAGATTTAGGAATGAAATCCTTTTGTCTCCAAAGATTTGCCCTCGGCACTCTTTTCTTTTAATGTTGGTGTCTACCCTTGGGACTTCAACTGGTGTGAAGATTCATTTACTCATTTGTTCAATTAAATACTTGCTGGGCACTGATTAAGCACCATTTTAGGATATGGAGGTAGAGCGAAGAAGACAGGCATGGCCCTGCCTGAGAGGGGCTCTCAATCTAGTGGAGAATATGGACAATAAATGAGCAATATAAAATAAAATGTTCACTAGTGGTGTGATAAAGTACAGCAGAACAGGGGAGGAGGGAAAGACAAAGCAGTGGTGGTGGAGTTGTTGTGCGTGTTGTTTTGAGAGGGAAGCCAGGAAAGGCCTCTCTGAACAGAGATCAGAGTGAAATGAGGGAAATAACCCTGCAATGGTATTACCTAACAGCCAAAAGCCATTGTACTGGGACCACTAGTGAAAAGCGCAGGATGACAGGAGATGAATTTTGAAATGCAAACAAGGCCCAGACCACATAAGTTCTAGAAGGTCATGTAAGGAAATTAGCCCTCACTCAAAGTATGCTGGAGATTTTGAATTGCAGAGAAATGATATGACTTATGATTTTAAAATATTTTCTGGCATGGAGAACAGACTGAAGGCACACAAGGGTAAGGAGAGCAAATCACCATCTATCACAATAGCGGGGGCTGGAGATGATGGGGTATAGAACAGAATGGTAATAATGGAGGAAGCGAAAACTAGTTGGATTCAGGACATTATTTGAAAGCAGAGATGACGGCACTTGCTAATGGATTAAATGAGGAGCATGACAGAATGAGAGAGGTGAAGATGACTCTGAGATTTTCAACTTGAACAACTGGTTAAAAAGATGTGCCATTTCCTGAGATGAGAGAGAAGCAGGTTTTATTGTGAAGAAGAATAAAACATATAGTTTTACCCTTTGAATTTGGCTTGATTGTGCAAGTGTTGATAGTGAAAAGGCATTGATTACACTGGTAGGATATTACACATCAGGAATTTACAAAATGATCCACTGGGTGTCTGCAAAGCATTTTCATATCTTTATACATTGACTTACCTAAAAATAAGAAATAAAGACTTACTGTTTGAGTGTATGGATAAGCTTGGCCCCTCGGTCAGTCTACCTCTCCATGAGGTATGAAGACAGAAGGTCTCCAAGAGCAGGCAATCTACAACTTGTGGGTAGGAGGTACTGACTGGTTTGCTTCTTTTCAATGTATTAAGAAGAATTACAGTTTAACTGTGTGGGGTTGAATAGATGTCCTCATTGTATTATCTAGTTTGAACCAAACCATCACAAAATAGAAAGCAGCTTCAAATGATTCCTGTAGAAGCTGAAGGCAGCACCCACAATGAAAGCAAAGGTGAACAACAGGAAGTGTCAGAGCTGACACAGCTTTTACTTCTAGCACTAGCTATTGGTCAAACCACACCACGAGAAGTAGTAACGATATCATCAGATCTGACATGCATCGAGCCAAATACTAGCATAAGCAAAAGTCTTTTTGAAATGGAGTTTTAACAACCATGATAACAATGAACAATGCCAAATTATGGGCAAGGTGTCCTCAGATGCTAGCCAGTTATTTCAAAATTTTCTTTACTAATCTGTATCTCATTCTTCTATCTTGATGTATATATTAGTAAAGAGTACAAGTATATCATTTTAAAACATTCACAAATTTAAAAATATTTTACTTTATGTGTGTGTGTGTGTGTGTGTGTGTGTGTGTGTGTGTGTGTGTGAGAGAGAGAGAGAGAGAGAGAGAGAGAGAGAGAGAGAGAGATCAAAAACACTCAACATGTCTGGGATAGAGAAGTCCATAGTGTAACATAGATAGAAACCAGAGCTGGAGAGGGCAGTTTGGGCATCACCAGCATATAGTGGTATTTAAAGCAATGACACTGGTTGAGGTCACCTAGAATGGTGTGAAGATTGAGGAGGGGGAGCTGACTGAGCCCTGAGGTACTTGATATTTAAGAGATCAAAAATTAAGGGAGAATCAGCATGGAAAATGAAAAGGAAGCACCCACTGAGGTGGAAGGAGAACCAGATGTGTGTGGTATCTGAAATCCTTGAGAAGAAAGCTTTTCCAGGAGGAAAGTGGGGTCAACAGTGTCTTAGTGAGAGCCAGCAACTGGATTTGGTCATTTGGTTTCATCAGAAACCTTGAAAAAAGCAGTTTTGGTGGAGAGGTTGGGAATGAAATCCAGAGTTGAGAAAATGGAAGTAGCAGAAGCAGAGTTTAGGTAACTCTCATGGAGTTTTGTTCTATAGGAGGTCAAAGAAGTGAGGCAGTATCTGAAGAGAAGCATGAAGTTAGAGGAAGGTTTGTTTGGGTTTAATACAGGCAATAGGTTTGTGTGCTGTTGGAAATGATGTATAGAGAAGGAGAACTGTAAGAGGTGTGTGTGTGTGGTGCGTCCATGGAGCCAGCTGCAAAAGCAATATTCTCAGAGAGTAAGAGGAATGAGCTCCAGTGCCTAAGTAGAGGGGTTAGCCCTTTGTAGGATATGGAGTATATGTCCATTTTAATGGGAGGCAAGTCAGACAGATGGGGGGTTAGCATGAGATGAGGGATAAAATCATTTTCCTAGACTCCCAGACCATGGACATCTTTGCACAGAAGTCTGTTACAACTCAATTTCAACTTGCCCAAGGGAAGACTTCTCTTCCCTACCCTGCTGTCTTTCCTACTCTGGCTTTACTCTTTTTTTAAAATTTTTTTTAAGATTTTTGCACACAACAACTGGGGTGTAGGCCAGAGGTAGGGGGGTGGTGAGAGGATTCATCAGAGACAGAGTAGGGAGCAGAACAGGCAGATGGACTGAAACACACTGCTGAGGGGAGCAGCGGGTGAGGCAGGAGAGGTCTGCTGCTCCATGTGGGAAGCTCCCTGGCTGGGGATCAAATTCATGCTGCGGTGGCTGTGGATAGATTCATAGGCTGAGACTCAACCCACAGCGCCACCAAGGAGGCCCTCTGGCTTTACTCTTTTTATAAACAGCTCCTCTACACTCCCTGTCACCAAGTTTCCAAACTGAAGTTACCAGTTTCTCCTCCCTGTAATGACATCCTGCAATTGTGTCCCTGCTGTCCATCCCCCTTCTTCAACTCCTAAGCACATTCCCAATTCTTTAACCCCTTGGCACTTCAATCCCTTTGATCCTCCCCACCTCTTCTTTAGATTATTGTCAAAACCTTCCAACTATTTCCTTTGCCTTCTGTTCCTCCCTTGCCTCTGCTCTGTTGCATCCTACAACTAGTCATCTTTCTAAAGTGCTTCTCTGATTGCTTCACTCCCTGGTTCAGAAACTTCCTTGACTTGATTCTTCATTCTTCTCTCAGTGTCTTTGACTCAAAATTCAATCTTGAATTTCCTTTTCTGTATCTGAGTTTTTGTTCTTTTTCATGCTCTCTCAAAAGCCTGTTCCCCCCCTGCTTTTCCTATAAATCTTTTCTGATTATTTCTTCCCCAGTGGTCACATTCATCTAACTTTTCAACCAATTCACAGTTTTGTTGATTGTTTTTTTTTTTTTCAGAGTCCCTTGCATATGAAACAGGGTTGGATAAGATGAGGGACATGTGGGAAGCAAATGACAGATCAGAGGCTAAATCAGAAACCTCTGAGCTCACCCCAACTCTTTCCTCTTCTTAGTCCCAATCCAATTTATCACCTAATGCTCATTTTTCCTCCTAAATATTTCTCTAAATATTTTCTACTCCATCTACTGCCTTCATATTCTGAATATCTCTTTTGCTAAATATTTCTCAAGTGGATTTTTCTGCCTCCAATTCTGACCCCCAACTCAGACAGAGAGATCTTTCCAGACTACAAATAAGGCTTGGACACTGCTTCACTAATCTTCTAATGGCATGAAGAGATAAAGTAAGGACTCCTTAGCAACATAACCAAGTCTCTCATGATTTGGTCATGCTTTCCCCACAAGCCTAGCTGCCCACCACTTCTTACCTTGCACCCAGGCATAGAAATACTGAAATGTCAGTAATTCCCTGGGCACTTATTTCTTATCCTCATTTCCCAAGGCTATTCTCTTGCCTGAATACCCTTCTCTTTGTGTATCATCTGTGCATCCTTCAAAACCCAGCTTCAGCTCTTTTGGGAAGGTTTCTCTGATTCTTCCACAGGAAGGCTAAGTGCATCTTACTTATTCAGGCCTCCTCACCACCTGCCACAGAGCAAGCGCATAGAGCATTCTCCTTACGAGTTTAGTAAGCCCAGGAGAGGTGAGAGTACTGAGTTTGAGAGAATTAAGAACATAGGCTCTTCAGTCAGATCTGGATTTGAATCCTGGGTCTGCCACTTACTTGCTGAGTGACACGGGGAAGCTGCTTACCTCACTATGCTTTTATTTCTTTAGCTGTAAAAAAGGCATAATGCAAAATAGATATGTGGTGAGGACAGAGGAGATAACATATGGGTACAGTGAAGGATCACTTAGTGACCAGGATATAATCTGAGAAATGTGTTGTTAGGTAATTATGTTGTATGCACCTTGTAGAGGGTAATTACACAAACTGAGGGTATATTGTATAACCTATTTGGACAACTTTCATATAGGTGGTCTGTCATTGACCGACATGTTGCTGAGTCATACCTGACAGCACTGAATACGTTGGAAGGGCTCAATAAATGTCACCATTTTGTTAAATTATGTTTTAAATTTTTTAATTATAAGAATTTCCTACCAAATCTATGTGATAAATATTGGTTTAATAGGGAACCTATGTTACTAATAAGGACTTGTTTTCCTTGATTAAAGTAGAAAAGAACACTCCTGCCTGTTCCATTCCAAATAATCTCTCAGTTCTGAAAGAATTAAGAAAATGTCTGAGAAGAAATACAAAGTGCTTTTCACTTGCTGATTCCTCCCTCTGTCAGGGTGTTCCCCATCCCTCTCCCTCTGGGCCTATGTAAGCCCAGCTCCTCCTCACTTGGGTCTCAGCAGAGTGTCACCTGCTCTCAGAATCCACCCTGAACATTGTATAGAGAGTAGCCCTCCTCCCCTCTAACCTTCTCTGTTTTATCATCAGTACTTTTTTCTTTACCTTTTTATTGCCCATCTCCCTTTGTTAGAATGTGAACTTCATGAGAACTGAAAATTTACTCACTATTTTGTCACTGTTCATCCCAAGCACAGAGTGGCTCAAAGTTGTAGTCCAATAAATACTGTTTGAATTAATTTTTCTCAGCAGCTTCAGAGGAAAGATACTGCTGTAAATTTTTGAATTAAACTTTCCCAGTCTTTCAAGAATGTAGGCACTAAAACACTACCCAGTTTGCTGGTGGATTATCCTTTAATAATCTCAGCAAGTTTTAAGAATAGTCAAATATAAAAATACATATATTAGCAACTATATTTCCTAAATAACTTATCCTTTATGAAGAATAAATATCTATGAAAGAATAGGTATCTATAAAAAAAGCCATGTACCTATATTTCATTAATTTTTCTTTAGATATGAAGAATTTTATGATTACTATGGAGCTTAAGAAATTTTTTTTTAGCAAATATAATCACCACTTTTTTCTATCTTGCTAAAATAGATAACAGATGGTACAAAGGTCACTGGCAGAGCCAGTTGTCCCCAAAGTCCTCAAATACCAGATTAATGAGACTTTACTGTGTAAAAATGACTATAAGAAAGTGTTTAATTGCTCAGAAGTGATTATGTTCTCTGCTGAACTTGAGACTTTAAAATTTATTAACGATGTTGAAAAACAAACAATTCAATGGGAAAGTGGGCAAAGAAGAGTATCTTAGACGGACTCCAAATGGCTGCAGACATATTACAGCATACTCTGTCTTACTAATAAAGAAAACAAATTTAAAGGAATTTATCATTTTTGCAAAAATTAAAAAGATCAATGTATATATGACTCATGTTAACAGTGACGGACATAAAACATGAAGCATATATTAGTATGGAGTATATATTCATATGGTCTCTTTGGAGGGGGATCTGGCAGTGTCTATAAAGTTTTAAATATGCAAGTCTTTTGACCCAGAAATTGGACTTCTACAAGTCTACTTTTCAAAAATATTGGCTATGTGCCCCCAAAATAATATTCACTGCAACATTGTTTGTAATAGAAAAATTAGGAATAACTTGAGTCCACCAATGAGAGTATAGTTAATAAATACTGTTGTCTTAAAACAAGTAGATTAGGTAACTTTAAAAGAACCAAGGTAGTTCCTTTGTAGAATGAAATGATGTCTGGATTTACTCTATAGGTAAAAAGAACACAGCCCAATTTGAACACTATTGTTTTTAAAACATGATTCTTAAACATAAACTTGTAGATTATTTTCAACACAGCAGCTGAAATTATCCCTTTATCACCTAAGTCAGAATCCTGCTACTTCTCTGCTCAAAACCCTCACTCAGATTCATAACCTCATTACAATTTCCATCCCCATGAGATCTGGACCTCTTTTGTTGCAACTTTGACTTCCTCCCTTTCTACTCCTCATCTCTCATCATCCTGGCCTTTGTCCCTAATGCCTCAGTGTTTTTGTACTTGCTGTTTTCTTTGCCTGGGATCTTCTCTCAGATACCCCTATAACTTGCTTCCTCCATTCTTGGCATCTCTAGCCAAATGAC
Organism: Scalopus aquaticus; assembly: GCA_004024925.1. Taxonomy (NCBI): domain Eukaryota; kingdom Metazoa; phylum Chordata; class Mammalia; order Eulipotyphla; family Talpidae; genus Scalopus; species Scalopus aquaticus. Next base: position 105,676 of record PVIJ01002720.1, on the reverse strand, counting down.
ACTTTAAAACAACCATACTCTGTGAGCATAGTCTGCTTTTGGGGAGAGAATGCTCCTCCTGTCTTCTCCTTGCCCTGGCACTTTCTAATCTGCTTCGTGGCTTGCCTGTTCTTAATTTCCTTACCACCATATCCGAGTGATTATTTTATTGTTCATTGGTTTGTGGTCTGTTGTCCTCTTCTGTAATTGTGAATTTTGTGTAGGCTAAGATTTTTTTTTTTTTTTTTTTTTTTTTTTTTTTTTTTTTTTTTTTTTTTTTTTTTTTTTTTTTTTTTTTTTTTTTTTTTTTTGTCAAATAGCTGGGTTCTGAGCACCTAGAAAAGCTGACTGGCCTGCTTGTCCTGTTTCTGCAACTCACCACAGAAAGTAGGGCTGTAATGGTCAACTCTCATCACCATTTGGTAGGGAAACTGGAACCTTCAGAATTGTAACTGAAAGTGAGCCAACCAGCTGGGTTGTTTTTACTTCATTATTTTCATTTTTAAAAGAGAGTCAGCTGTAATAAAAGTCAAGACTATTTGAGAACCGGTCCCTAGTGCACAGTTATATTTGATTTTCACTGTTTTGGCAAAGTGACAGATTTGGGCTGTGGGGCTATTGCTGATGATTCTCCTCTATGAGCGCCCTGGGCTCAGCTTTGCTTGTTCAGAAAAAATGACCTATTGCTCCCTAGCTAGAGCTCCATTTTTTGTACCTCACAATTCTAATGACATTTCAGAAAGCACATCAATTTACCCTGGTGGGAATCTGTTTACTGAAATTCACCTTACATGGGACCAGAACACAGGCTTTGGATTGGGCCATCACTGTGATCTTGAGCAAGAGAATTTAGCCTAAGCTTCAGTGTGTTCATCAGCCAAAGAAGATAATATACACCTGATAAAATTACTGTTAAGGGTAAATGAAATAATGCAGTTACAGTGTTTAGCATCATTCTTGTGACATAATGATGTCATTACCATTATTTCTATAAGTGAGACCCTCAATTTTCCCCTCCAAGACTTTCTAGGTGGAATTTCCCAAAACAGTCTCTCACACACAAAAAAGTCTCAAGACTGAGCACTCTGGAACCTCCTCCCTCACTCATCAGACGAACAGAATTGATAGTATTCAAGTGCAGGGTCTCAAAATTAATTCTGAAATACACAAACATAAAATGACACACAGGGAACTGACCCTAGCAGGAGTTTTGGGACGAAGCTCAGGGGTCTTACAAGGCAGCTGAGTGGCCCCACCCTCCCCTCTGCTCAAAACTGGCGAGAATTTTGTTCCTTGCCACCATCAGTCAAGTCAGCAGGAGATGACAGGGGAACTGTTTCACACCTGTGGACTGAAAAGCCACCTTTTCTCAGACCCTTACTGGGTAACACTGCTCTTTTCATCAACCCACCCTCTTCCTTTCTTCCCACAATTCAGCAAATATTTATGAATTGCCCACCACAAGCCACGCTCTATACCAGATGCTGGGGAACTCCTGGTCCAGTAGGCATGACAGACACTGACATGTAGTTCCCAAATAAGAGTAGGTGTCCAGAATGTTCTCTGGAGTGTGGCTGGAGAGGGAAGGATGGGCCCAACTGCCTTCTGGTCACCCTGAGCATTTATGGAGTTGAAACAGTCCTGGTCAGCACATCACTCACCACATTGGTTTTCTACGTGACCCTGGCCCACTCCACAGGATTCAGCCTGGTGCTCATGTGTTCTGGAAGACTTTTTAGCCACTTCAAGGTCCATGCCTGAGAGCTGGAGGTGGAACTGCTCCCTATGGACAGCCTTCCGGAGCGTGCGGAGGGCCTTCCGGAGTCGCTTCTCTGTTCGCTTTACGATGCAGCTCAGGTCACAAGAAGCTACAGAAATGAAAGGGCCAGCAGCAGGAGAGGAGGTCAGGTTGCAGTGGTGAGGACATCCAGGCCAACTGCAGGACCCACCAACAACCACAGTTCCCTGTGGACGGAATGGAGGAGACCTGGAGCAGAGCACCTAGCAGGCTGGGCAGCAACTGATTCAAACAGAAATTTGTTGACCAAAATAGTAACTTTGGGTTTTTATGAAGCAGATACAATCATCAGGTTCCAAACCAATTTAGTTTAGTTTGGGGTTAAAAAAAAAGAAGAAAAAAAAACAGGAGATACTTCAGTGGTTGCACTATTTTTTTTCCCCCAAGAATGAAAAGTGAAAGGCAAAGAAAGAAGGAGCAAGCTGTGAGAAGCCTGACACCGTATGCTGTTTTCAAACCAACCTGTCACCTCCTTTTGGTTAGTTTCAAGCTCAAACTCAACAGTGACAAACATTTCCTTAGTGGCGCTTGCATGGCCAGGAACCCCCAGGACTCGCTTGCCGGAGCTGCATGTGAGGTTTGCGTAGCGGAAGCTCTCTTTTACTGAGCTGTGCTTCTCTGCATGAAGAAACAAAATTATCGGAAGCCAAATCCTGGCAAAGCACTCCATTGAACATTTGCCAGAGCTCAGTAAACATTTCATTAAAACAACTCTCAAGGGACTAAATGATCAACTCCAGATGCCAAGATGTTGCAAGCCCTAAGCTTGGAGCATGATGACATTTTAATTTTGAAGAGCTAGTGAAGCTATATAACTTTAAAATTTAGCTCCTGAAAATTATTTTCCTGGATAAATGCTGGATGTTTCCAACTGACTGGCCTCCTACATGGAAGACGGGAACCAGGGGTCACCCTGCATTCCTTACTGGTAACACTCATGTTCTCACAGTTGGTTTCCTTAAAGCTGGACCATGATGTACCAAGGCAGGGGCTGAGGCTTCAAATAAGGAATGAACATAGGATAGAAAGGAAAGCAGGATCTCCTGCTTTCAGGCAAACTGATCTTGGAATAATTCCAACCCAAAGGGAAGGTTGCAAATCACATCTACAGTGATGTCCCATTTTGAAATAATGAGGAGCAGTAAATGGCACGACATCGACAGAAGCAAACAACTTCATAAAGGCACGTAGGATGGGAGTGACAATGTGACAGGAGGCAGGGCTTTGCACGTCCCCATCCTAATTTGGGGCTGTCTTCCCTCTCGCCATAGCATCTAGTGATCTTTTAACTAATGACTGTTGACACCAACTGAAGAACAGGCCCACATATCACCCGCACAGTTAAGTAGCCTTTAGTTTGAAATCTTACTTTATTGAACTATATGTGACCTGTGCCATAGTCTTCTTTAACATTACGGGGATGTTCAATGGGTCATCAGGGACCGAAGGAAAAAGGATGCAGATTAATTTGCCCCTGAAGATCTATCTCATCTTCTCAAAAGTTTAACTTCAAATCTCAAACTAAATAGATACTCACTTTGAACCTTTCTCCCTTTCAATTTTACATACCTATTTTTTAAATTTTTTTTCTGGAAATAAGTATAGATTTATAAAAAAAACTTGCTAAGATACTAGCCAGTTCCCATATATCTTTCTCCCAGTTTCCCCTAAAGCTAGCATCTACTGTTAACGTGTGCATTTATCAAAACTAAGAAACTAATTCTAGTGCAATACCATTAAGTAAGTAAACTAAAGACCATATCTATTTTTAAATAATGCTTTCCCCCACTGATTTAAAAATATAAATGCTCACTATGGACAATTTAGAAAATTCAGGAAAAAGAATTAAACTCACCAATCATGTTCCTACCCAGATATAACTACTATTAATGATAGTTTTCTTTTTTACTTCTCCCCACACTTTCTCTTACACAGTTTGGATTGCATTAGGTATACAAATCGTTACTCTCCCTGTCCCCATCTTAGCATAATAACAAGAACTTCTTCCTATGTCATTAAACAGTCTTTGAAAACATACAATTAATAGCCATATATATTCCATCAAACAGAGATGCCAAAATTAATCTTGATTAGTTGCTTAAAATAGGTGGTCAAAAATTACTAGAGTGAACTTTATGTTTATTTGCTTATGTTATTTATTTGAGGGTAGATTTGGGGAAAGCCTTCCTAATACATGAATCTTAATTTTTTTTCAATCTTCAAAATAATCCTATGAACTAAAACTGGAAATGTGAGCTGAGTAGGAGAGTGTTGGATTCTGCTCTTTCCAGTAAGGGCCAGGTCTACTTAGATAGCATTTATTCTGCTGAAGCCAATGGAGTCACGGTCTCCAAAAACTACATCCAACAGGAAAGCTGGATATTTCATCTTTGCTCATCAAAGCTTGTCCTTTCTGAGCCAACCTTTTTTTTTTTTTTCATTTCTTGCCTTATATTTCAAGCAGACTCTAAGATCTAAACAAGTTAACCCAATGTGATCACAAATTGATGCTTATCAATTTCTGTGAACTCACAGTTTTCCCTGAAGCTTCACTATCTGTACTTGCAAAGAAGCTCTGAAATATAAGCCCTGAACTGAGCAGGTGTGCTAGACTCGGCTCTTGGAGATTCTCAACTGTTTGAGCCCATCTGGCTTGTTACAGGCCCTTTCCCAACATGCAGGCAAGCTCCCTATACCAGCCATCTGATTCCATACCTGGTAGTGCTGGTCGCAGACTCTCAGGAAACAGCTCAGCCTTTTTCAAACTACACTTGCCTTCATTTAGCTTAAAGGTTATACTTGTCTTGACGGTGGCGACATCTTCAGAAAGAAACAAGTAAGAGATGTTACCTTCAGATGCAAGAGAATGGAAACACCAGATGGGTAATGGCGAGCTGTCCATTGGCTGGTGGTTCCACCATATGTAGCACACCCTAGACCCTTCTCTTACCCCTGAGACTGGGAAAGGTGAAATAAGAAGTCATTTTCGTGCCTTCCAAAGAAAGAACTTCAGAATCATCTGGCTCAAATATGGACAAGACTATTGAGGGAAATGGTGAAAGGCATATTGTCCTAAATAAGCCTGTCCCGAGATGACAGGGCTGAGGGAGCCGCCATTGCAGGCAAGGATGGCACTTACTGAGTGTGACCAGGATTTCAGGGTCTGAGAAGGGTCCCACTCTGAGGGCCATGTGTACAAAATTCTTCTTTCTTCCCACAGTCAGTCTTAATCACACGTGAGGCTCAGAGCCAATGAACAGATTCAAATTCCAGCTCTTTGACTTGTGATGAGAACTTCAGTGAGTAACTTGATCTCCCTAAGCCTAAGTTTCCTCATTTGCAAAATAGACATAATTATAGTACCTGCATTATGAGGTCACTGTGAGGATTAAGTGAGATAATGGGGAGGAAAATAAAAAACATTTAGCCTACCGTTTGGAACAGAGTAAGAACTAAAACTCTGTTAACTATTTCCTTGCTCACCTCAGGGTGGTCTAAATCTCCAAGTGACCATCCCTAAGGCACTTGGTGAAACAGACAATGATGTTTTCTCTGGTTGGATCCAAATGTCAGGCAAGAGGGATGGTGAAGGACAAAGCTTAGGATTCTGGACCCAGACAATCTGGTTAGAGTCCAAGATCCCCATTTCCTATCTGAGTCTCTTTGGGTACATTATTTCACCTCTCTAAACCTCAGTTTCTTCATCAGTCAATGTATGATAAAGTTGCCCCAGAGGGCTATGGTGTGGCTTAAATCAGCTAAACCATGTTAATACAGTGATTGGCATATTTTAGCTGCTCAATTCATGTGTGGGAGATGTTATTATCAAGATTTGGGTCTCTAGCTTTGCTTATTTACGTAATATAAGCAAATTTCTTTGTTCAGACGTCCTTGCATCATAATAACGGAACTGTCTAAATCAGAGGGTAAAGCCTCTTAAAAGCAACAGATTTCATTCTTTGTCTTTCCACAGCCCAAGAGTTTGGAGCCTATTCTCTGGCAGAATCCTCACTCCCTGTGTCAAGCCCATGCCTGTCTCTACTCGTGTCATGTGCCCGTCACACATTTCCCCTGGGCCTTTGAGGTGCCCTGGAGGACAAGGAGTTTGGAAGACCTAAGTCTCTCCATCCCAGAACTCTGTGGGCTTCTGCTTAATATGATGAGCCACCAAGGCTGAACATGGAGTCTCTCAGCATACAGTGGACACTCAGTAAATAGCTGTTTTGTGGTGAGTCAGATTCCAAGCATCACAGCTGCAGGCAAGCACATCCTGTATTGTATGCATGGCACTGAGGAGATTAAGAGACAAAATACAAAGCCAACACCCAAAAACAGCACCCTGTAACTGTTGCCCATTGAATATAGTGATCCCCAGAGAGAATACAGATTTGTAATTACCCCCAAAAGCAGAGTCATTTGACTTTTGCTGTTTGCTCCTGAGAAGAGAAGAAGAGCCGCAGGTGACAGAGTAGGCCTCTTGAGGTCCTGACAGACAGAATGTGGATTGTCAACATGTAAACAAGATCATAGTATCTCCTGGTAGCAGCTAAAGTCACCCCCACCCCTACTTCACATGATCACCAGAAAAATGCCCAGTATATGGGGTCTCAAAGCGTAGGTCTCTCGGGCAGCTGGTTAAAGACCTGGAAACTAATTGAGGGCATCTAACACCTAAAGGCCAGGTAAACCTGGCCCTGGCAGGGGGACCCGCCCAAGGGACTGGGCCCCACTCACCTGAAGAGAGGTGAATGCCAGAGTGACATCTGAGGAAGCACCTGTCTCCTCCACCACTCTTACTGCAATGCAGGGACACGTGGGGTGATACACTAGTGGGCAGGAGCCCCTTCACTTCTAGACAGGACAAAATACAGACACTTACAGAGAAAGAAGAATACTTCCATATATGACAAGGACAACTGAGACCCAGGCATCCAAGGCCCCAAGAAAAGAATAATCGCTGTCTGTCACCTGGCACAGAACAGACACCAGACATGATTTCACACTAGGGGATAGGAGCTCCTCATAGGCTATTATTCTTTCATGCAGAAAAGCAACCAGGAAAACAGAAGTGAGTTCCTACACAGAAGCACAGAAGGAAATGCCAAAGAGCCTGCAAAGTATCTCCTGTTTTTGAACTATTTCAAGAAGGCTGCTGCAGCTAAGGGGAGGAGAGGTGGGTGGAGGGGTGGTCAGCCGCTCTCCGGTCAGGCTGGGTGAGGGTGTGGAGGAGTGGTGCTGGGTCAGCGGCGAGCCCGCCGATGGTGCCTTGAGCCCCTTACCCACACAGTCTTTTTGGTTCCAGTGGAGCTTGTATGCAGAGTGGCACTGGCATTCATAGCTGCCCACTGTGTTCACACAGAGCTGCTCACAGCCTCCATTGTCGATGCTGCACTCGTTGGAGTCTGTGAAGCAAATTATCCTCCTGTCACCGCAGCCCATCCCAGCCTGCCTGACACCATCCCTTCCTTTAGGAAGGAGCAGGAGGGGGGACACACACCAAAACTCACAAAACAAAGGAATGATGCTGACTGCCCTCAGGTAATGCGCTTGGCACCAGCCGGCCACACAGCCCACTCACTCAGTGGATTTTCTGGCATGAGCCTCACCAAGGTGATCTCAAATTCCATTCTTGACCAAACCATTCCCCCACCAGGGACACTCAGTAAGGGTCAGTCTGCTTCCAAATGTCCAAACTCATGTACTTCACAGGCTTCCAATTTAAAACCCCACTGTTCTTCTGGGCAACATACCAAGGGAGAAACAGACAGAATTAGGATTCCCCACTTGATTGTTCATGTAATTTGAGCTCTAAAGAAGGAAAATGACTTGAGCTAATCCTCATCTACCTGAAAATAAGACCAGGTCAGAAAGTGATGCCAACTAAAACTGAAATATACAGGAGACATTGCCTTAGAATTTCTTAATGGACCCTAAGAGTATGTTTTAGGCCATACTAAGGGTGTGTTGTAAACACTCTCTATGGCAGATGACTATCATCCATTATTCTTAAACATAGAACACAAAGACTGGGCAGAAAGTATTTAGGACAGTGTCTATGAAATCCCGAGATCCTCAGAATCACCTTGGAATGCCCGGACATTCTAAATCTAGATTTGCAAAGATTTCTGAGTGAACCTGCTGATCAGGGGGAGCAGAGTGCAAGTCAATTGGTGCCAAATCTGATACATGCCATAGTCTCCTTGACAACAAGGTCATGTATCATCAGCACATGTGGCCACATGGGTACAGAGTGGAGAGATAAAGCTGATGGTCCCATTTCCAGCTGAAAGACTCACTCAGAGACCTGCTCAGAGACAAACTTAGAGACCAGCTCAAGGAGCTCAAACCAAGGCTTCAGAGCCGGTGCCCACACCCAGCAGAACTGAGGAGGTGGTTGTTACCCTGCCAGGCCTCTCTGAGAACTGTGACTTTACTATCTGCTGGGAAGTTCCAACATGTACAGTATCAACTTCTGGGAGATCCTCTGATCAATAAAGTTGATAGAGAATTCACAGCTGAAGTGCTGAACTCTTCTCTCTGCTCAATTTCACATTTGATGTGTTAAAGGGATAAATGTGAGGAGATTCCTCTCAGCAGATGTTTCTCTTGAGTTGATAGACTCACTATCACTGTACATGGAGTGGAATGTCCTGTTTGTAGCCCAGTGTAGAATAATTGAACTTGATCTATGAAAAATTTTAGAGGTAGGCTCTGCAAGCCCAGTCACCTCCAACTCTAGAGAGGCAATTTGCTCACCTCCACAGTGGGTAAAGCCATAGAGGGTGTACCCTTTGTTGCAAGCACATGCAAATGTGCCAGGGTGGTTGATGCAGCTGTGGTCACAGGTCCTATCCAAAGAGCATTCATCCACATCTGTAATGGTCAAAGGAGGAGAGGAGGTGAAACCAGCTTTGAGGATTAAGTGGAGAGAAAATGTTTATAATACCTCAAATTGCTTACCACTAATAAAAACAGCACAAACATACCTATCAGTTCTCCCCAGGCTCTTGTGTTAAAGAAAGTGATAAACAGCCCTCAATAAGTATATTCACTGTGAGGACCCTTATTTTCAAAATCTGCTGCAAATTGCACTTACCTAATGCTTGGTGGATATTTCTCACCTATGCACATTTGCAGGGTAATTTAAAATATTTAAATGGAGCCAAAAGACATAACCTAAGTAAAAAAAAGTTTGTGAACTATGAGACCACCTAAGCATTATTATTACTGTTGTTATTACATGAATATTGGTAAAACTAAAATAGTAATTTTATAAACCATATCAAATTGAAAGGAGAAAACACCAGGTGGCCAGTTGATCCTGGGTTTTAATGCCTTCTTCACTAAAAGAATGCATTAATGCTAACAAGTTCATTATTTCTTTATTGTAGACACTGAAACTTGGTGCTTAAGCTCTAAATAAGACTCTTGGCCAATCCCTAGGCTTTACTCCTCTCCTATGATTCAGCCCTTCCCTTCCCGATTCAATGTGGAGGCATCCCTGTCTTCAGCTGAGGTCACGGGAAGAAGCTATATTTGTCTATCTAGTCATCTTTTGTTCCCTGGTCTGGGGAAGAAGACTGGGTCACATCTTTGCTGAAGACTAGAATTTCAGCAGAAGGGTTTAACTGAGTTACGGCTTGTGTGTCCAAATGGATAAACCAGAACCAGTGCAGAACCAAGGAGAAGCCAACCAGACCATGGCTAGATCTTTTCCACACCACATGTGCCATGAGAAATTGCATTAATAAAAAACAAACATTTGGAAGGAACTGAAAGAATGAAAAAATAAAATAAAGGGCAAATTTTTACAAAACTTCTTCATCCTTAGCTTTTCCCAGAAATCCTGGCAATTTCTTCAGTAAATTTGTTCTGTGTAAATATTTGTTCTACCAAGACTGATCAGTGAAAAATGAGAAAAACTCTGCTGCTACCACAGTAATTGATGTCACTCTATGAATTCTGTTATTAATACCAGCCAGTTGTCGAGAAAGTGAACTCTCAGTAGCTGACTTTGGCTGCTCGTGAGGGGCTTTTGCATTGCCAAAAATAATGAGATCACTTTTCTAATTCCTTTTTAATGTGCTTACACAGCTTAAACAGTATCCATGCTCTATACATTATGAAACATTATGTGGAACAGAAAAAATTGCTTTCCAAGTCCAATGGAAGAAAACCACACAATAATCATCTAGAATGAACTCACTGAATTTAAAGGGGGATATTTCTGAACTGCCTGACAAGTTATATGTTAAGAACACAAATATGGAAAAAAAAAACCTAAGTTTTCTCATTTAAAAAAACGACTTAAGGTTTTTCTTTAAGTAATGTTACATCTGTTATATCTGAAGTGGAATTCAGATATTATTTTCTAATTTTGATATAATTCTGGGATTTCTAACAAAATAAATTAGGCTGTGCTTATTCCCGGAAACGGAACAGGAATAAACAACAGCATGTCTTTCCTGAGAGCATAAAAGGCATTCATTTGAAAATATAAGTGACGCTCCCCATTCCAAAAGAAGTTTGCCACCACCCAAAATAAGTGTTAATATGAACAATAATTGTTACCCAAAGAAGCTCCCTTGGTGCACCCCTTATGTGGGAGAGATGCATCTGAGAAGGTCTGCAATCCTGCCTTAGCACTGACCAGCCTCTCCTCCACTCAGTCCCCTCTGCCTGTCCCCACCGCCCCTCTCTCTGGGCACCAAAGGCTGGTCATTCAATGAAGGACTATAAGGAAGAGACCAACTGATGGGTGACCTGATTACAGGGTGACCTTAACTTTTGCTAGGAAAAGGTGTGTTAACCAAATCTACATATTTTCACTACTAAATTTTGTTATAAAATCCAAACCATTAAGGGAAATTTCAGAAAAGGAAAATTATTCATAATCTCAACACACTAACGTAGCTGTTTGCATTCTGTGATCCATTCCATTTCTAGCAACAAGCTCCACTATGATCACACCAGATGGGTTTCTCTGAGGTATTCTCTAATCACTAAGAGCTTAATTTCCAAAATATACCTGTGAGCTACATCAGTGTTTTTATTCCACTTAACATATGAAATAAGGGAAGTACAGGGTGGAGGGTGGATGACCCCGTCAAGCAGGCCAGTGAGCCAGTCTCTACCGGGCGGGGGTTTCATCTTCTCTGCTCCGACCAGAGGGCATGGCACTGTACAGCTACATTTCAGCACATACCTTGGCAAGACTTCTCATCTGTTAATAATTTAAATCCCTTTTTGCAGCTGCAGTCAAAACTGCCCACGGTGTTTTTGCAGAAATGATCACAACCTCCATTTCGGGTCTGGCACTCATCAATATCTGTAACAGGCAAGCATCGGCAAATCAGACAGCGATACTTGCCTCGTTTTCCACAAATCCCTGAAGTGTTATTGTGTGTGCTTCATTATTCTCTGAAACAAAAACAGACCCATAAAAGCACTTAAGAATGTTTGCTGATGTTCTTAATCTAACACATGTTATCTTGTCTTGCTCAACCAATTTTGAACAACCAGTGCCTCATCTCATTTCAAACTCTAGCATTTAGGAAGAATGGTGACGTCCAGTTACATTCTCATCCTTGCACTGTTCTCCCAAGATAAGATGGCTCCTCTGGTATACGTTTCACTTCAGGGTAAGTGATTAAAATTATAAGGAACTAGAACATTTGTTTTGGCAAATTACACAATGATCAAATAGCCTCAATGCTTTTACATGATTCCTGATACTCAAGTTAATCTTACCTTTTCTCAGTTTCATCTGGTAACTGGTTATCTACTTTTTATCATGTTAAAGAACTGAACCTTTGTACTCTTGCCCATGAAGTACTAGCAGGCCATTGGGATCTCTATTCATCAGTAAAAGTTAATGGTACAGTTATTCATTAAGTTCTCCGGATAATAATCTTGGCTGTTATTTATGTAATAATCTCTAGGCTATTATTTATGATATGGTGATATTATCTCCTGCAAATGAATGTTTCCTTGAACTTCAACTTTTTTCTAATAAGGCCACTGCCTGAAATGGATTATTTGATGCTTGTAGCAGCTGACCTACAGTTAGTGCAATTAAGTTGGTTCTAATTAGGTCTACTCAATTATAACCTTCTACTAGCCCAGGGAAGAAAAGCTGCTATCTATATGAATCATAAGCAAATCTGAAGTCACTCAGGAGGTGTGGAGGGAAAGAGTTGCCTTTATCCCCACACGTTAGCAGCAGTGGAGGGGCACAGGTTACCTTTACAGGTCTTCCCATCCAATTGGAGAGTGAATCCGACTGGACAACTGCAATGAACACCTGTGGAAGTATCCTTACAGGTGCGATCACAGCCTCCATTGTTGACAGCACAGGTTTCTGACAAGGAGGTAAGAAAAAGGCAGTTAGCTTCCTAAAATAGTGCTGATGCAGCTGATAAGAAAAGGATGCAAGTGCAGTGTTAATACTCGACAAAATTCATGAAAGCCAAGAAGCATGGTGGTGTACTCACAGTTATACCCCAAGTCCCTGCCACCTGCAGGTGAGAGTGAGAGAAGGTGTTCTCCTGCCATCTAAATAAGTGACATCTCCGAAGGCAGCCTGACAGATTGACCTGAAGGTCAAAGATGTCTCTCCCAACCTACTGGGGACTTTCCCATTCACTGTCAGATTTGAAGCTACTAAAAGTTCTGTTGAGACACAGACCAGGCCAGATGTGGCAGGCCAGATGTGAATGCAGAACTGGGCAAAAGTGTGTGTGTGTGTGTGTGTGTGTGTGTGTGTGTGTGTGTGTGTGTGTGTGTGTTGGGGAGGGGGGCTGTTCCTTCTGGAACCCTGAACCCTCTCCCTTTGATATGAGTAAGGGGCAAAACAGGAGCAGGTAAGCATTGCCTACCCCAACCATTCTCTTGCTGCAAATCAATGACTTCATCCTTGTAACTACCAATTAACTCAGATTAGAAGTTTACTTTTCAGAGGCAGCCCTTCTGCCTGCCTGTGCCTATGCAGGTGTTCCTCTTTGCCTTCCTTCTCTCTTGCAGCAGCTCTGCTGCCCACTGTGACTATGTGGGTGCTTCACTTTGCAAAGAGGCAGAGGCGGCTCTCCTCCCAAGGCTGCCCGCCTGTGACTATGCAGGCCTCTCTCTTAGCAAACCTGCCCTTTTCAGGAGCAGCTCTTTCTGCCCACTTGTGTCTATGCAACTGTCTTTTATTCTCTTCTCCCTTTTTTGTAATAAACACACCCTTTGGGATAGTTAAGAAAAAAAAGTTTACCTTTCCTTGAAAGGAGAAAGACCTGTTAGAACTACTAGAAAAATCAGCCACCATAGTTAAATCACAACTACAAAGATGAGAAACAATAAGCAAATTCTAATTCTGCATTTCATATGCTATTCCAATAGACAAATGTTTTCCAACATTCATTCATTTGTTAGCATCTAGGCATCCAGAAATCTGATTTTGTTACACAGCTACCTAATAAAGCTGGGGGTTCAGAGCTAGAAGAAAGCTCAATTCTAATTATGACAGAACACATATTTATCTGTTTTTTCTCAAAACCTCACTAAAATGAGAGTGAATAGAGTTTAAGAAGTGTAAGTCCCTAAGGACAAAGAAAACAGAAGGCAATAGATGAGAGATATTCCAGAAGTGGCTTGTCAATGGAGGTAGTAACTGGCATAGAAGAAAGCTGAACCCTCATGGTTTGCTCATGTGAACACAGAATCCCAGGAAGACCAGGAATTGGAGGTACTAAATTACCCTAAAGGAAGACTGACTGAGAATCAGGCAAACAGATAAGCCTCCAGACTCCCTCCTTAATTCCACAGTGAGGTGACTACACCTTCCCAAGTTGAACTACAGCGGAAAAGATTGTCTTCTGGAGAAATCAGACTAGAGAAGTACAGGGCTCCAGGGCAGTAATAATGGCAGAGGGGGGAGGCAGAGGCACAGTCGGCAAACTCTACACTCTAAAGAGAGAGACCTCAAATCTTCAACCCTCCATCCCCTGTCAGTCCCCACAATGCTGGTAGCCAAATCTATGTCCCCCGGGCAGGAGACTGACCAATTCTTCTCCAGCTAAACCGACCTGTTCAAATGAAAAAGCTACAGATAATTGGCACTTGAGGACCTCCAAATGAAATGACTAATTTACTGCCTAGTTAGCCTAGCAGAAAGCCCACCAGTTGACAGAATACCCATCAACTTCTTGGTATTTCACTATAAAACATAAAAAGTCAGCCAATAATCATCAGACATTTCAGAAAAGCCACTGTTATGAAATACATACACCAAATAAAATGAACACGAGAAAAGAACTTAGAGACTACAAAGATAATACAGAGGACAAAAGAAAAGTTTCTAAAAACTTAGAATTAATTTCCTCAGGGAGATAAGAAAAGCATCTACAAAATTAGAACAGGTTGCTAGAACAAAAGTCCAAAGTAAAATTCCTGAAAAATTAAAATATAAAAGCAAAATTAAAAAACAATCCTAAAGAAGGATTAAAAGGAGTCAGGGGAAAAGTCTCCTAGAAAGTAGAACAAAAATAAAGAGAAAGAAAATTGGACAATAAATCCAGGAGTTACAACAGCCAACAAAAAATGGTCCAGGGAGAAGGAAGAGAGAAGTAGAATGAGGAAAATACCAAAGAAAAATAAAAGGAAATTTCCACAAACCAGGGAGCTTGATTGTCCCTATTGAAAAGGCCTACGAAGTGTTCAACATAACGAGTGGACAGTCCCACAGGCAGGGACATTACTGATATGAATTTTCAGCTCACCGAGGGATAAGAAGACAATCCTGAAAATCTGCAGAGAGAAGCTATTTGAAACATTGAAAGGGGTGGTAGATCTTGATCAGAAGTTTGCAAAAAGAATTGGTAAGAGGTACTTAGAAAATGAAACAAAGAAAATATAATTATAGTTTATCACATGACTCAGGGGTGAATCATATTTAAATATTCATAGTCACAATACTATAAACACATATATTGATTTAAACTGTGATAAAACTATTTTGAAGGGGAGAAATAGGGAGAGGATTTGGAAGAGAAGGGGCACAAAGGGCTACAATTTCGTTTTCTGAAGCAGGAAGTCAAAACCTAATATCTAATACTGACAGCAAGAATATCTCAGTAAAATGGAAAAAAAAAACACCATACACTTCATTTCTCAGAACCATAGGGCAAGGGGTATTCACAGAAGAAACAACTAGGATAATTGAAAACTGCGGCCTTTGGCAAACGGGTTGAGGAAAGGAGAAGTCATAGGACAAGGAAATGTTGTAATTCATTACAAACTTAGTACAAGTTAAGGGTTTTATATTATTTCTATGTACTATTTTTAGCAATTAAAAATAATAATTTTAATATGGCAGAAAAACACTCAGAAATGTCACCTGCATGCTAATCAGTATCTTGTTTGACTGTTAAGTCTAAAAGTTATTAAAAGATCACTTTCATGTAAAGTCCAGCTTTCTCCAAATAAATAACATGGTGAAGTATCTGTCTGACTTCCACCCCCACAGCCAGTATATCTCATCTCCAGCTCCACTGTTGTACCTGCTGGACCTTCCCATGTCCACACAATCAAGTGACATTCTCCATTCATTTCTTCCGTTACTAACAGGGACTGAGTCAGAAATAGTGGACCAAAAAAAATCGTCCAAAGTGCCTCTATGGTCACTTATTCAGAAAGAAAGGGACTGACATTTATGACCACCCACTAAGCCCCAAGCATTGGATTATGGGCATTTTTGCACATTGTTATCTTTTTTTTAAAAGATTTATTTATTTATGCACACAAGCTGGGGTATAGGCCAGAGGTGTGGGGCGGCGAGAGGGTTCACCAGAGACAGAGTGGGGAGCAGAACAGGCAGATCGATAGAAATACACTGCTGAGGGGAGCAGCGGGAGAGGCAGGAGAGGTCTGCTGCACCATGTGGGAATCTCCCCGGCCAGGCGTCAAACTCGCATCACCGCTGCTGACAGCGCCACAGCGCAGCGCTTAACCACTGCACCACCAGGGAGGCCCTGCACATTGTTATCTTAACTCAACTTCCTGATAACCCTGAGAACGTCCATTTTTATTACATCCATTTTGAAGAAAGACCAGGAGATGGAGATGGCCGGGGCAGTCTCACTGCTAGTTTAGCTAGTGGGGCAGCACTAGGAAGCTAACCCATTATTCTGATGGTCGGGTCAGTGGTCTTTCCACAGCATCAGGGGTCTCAGTCAGTGACTAAACAACAGCAGTGTCAAGTCAGACACACCCTGGCTTGACAGGAGCTTTTTCCCATGATCAGATGCCCTGAGAGTGCATGGGCCCCAGGTTCATGTCTGATGTAGGAAGTTGGGGAGAGAAATTTACAAGTCCGTGGCAAGAGGAGAGCTGGTGAGGCACCTACCCATGAGCAGTCGCCGCTTGACCCGTTTATCCCCATCCGCCACTGATGTGGCATTGCTCTCCGTCGCCTCCAGGGCAATGTCCTCTAGCTCTGCAAGAGTCGCAAGAGAGCACAGTTCTCAGACTGAATGAGTCAGGTCATTCATCCCCCTGCACAACCACTTCTGCTGAAATCCCAGATATGAGAACAATGCAAGATATGTGACTCTGTTCACTCAATAAAAATGTACCGTAATGAGGCTGTGGGCAGCCCAGCATGTTCAACAGCCCAGAGTCTTTGTAAACATGGAATATAGAAAAGATTTCCGAAGTGTATTGCACTGACCAGAGACACTAGGAAATATAAGCTTAGTACATTTAGTGTCTTGAGTTCAGGACAAAGAGAGCTTCTGGGAAGCTTGACAGGGAGCAAAGGATATGCCACGAAGGGCAGGCCAGGCCCCCTGGCAGAAATGTGCAAGCCTGGCTCCTGGGGACTGTAAAGGCTACTGTGTCATCACAACAACTAGATTCAACACCATGGCTCCCTGGCCTCCGGGGGGGTGTTGTCCCAATCTCCAGAACATCAGCTTCAGTGGCAACTTCATTCAGGAAAAGAGACAAGGCTTAGCAGGGTTGCATAAGGAAAGAGGGTCCCCCATGCCAGGCCTAGACCACTGTCACATGTAAAGTGAGCCCATTTGAGGGACAATGCATCTGTCCTGCATCTGGTGCTGAACATGACTAAGGGTTAGGGTTAGGGTTAAGGTTAGGTGTGAGGGGCAGGCTGGAGCACACCCTCATGCAGTGTGGGGGTCACCGCTCACCAAGGCAGCTCCTCCCATCTGCGAGCATCTTGTACTGTGGATGACAGCTACACTCTGGGCCTTCAACCGTGTCCTCACAGGAGTGCTGGCACCCTCCATTTCCATGGTTACAGGTCACTGAGAGGAAAATGAATCAATACATAAAGCACTGAGATCTATCCATTCATCAAACCAAACAGGGCTTACTTCTGGCAAAAGAAATGGGAGGAGGATGGTTATATATTTTCTTTATACACTCGGGGTTTTTCAGATTCTTACACAGGCATTTGTGATTTTTCTAATTTAAAAGAATAAAGTACATATTTGCAATGTGAGAAAGAGCTTGTTCTGTGAGTAGTTATGTAAAAATTATATATTGATATGAACAACTAAAAAGAACTACAAAGACCAAAAAAATTGTGTGGTGGAATTTTTGTTCTTTTTTGTTCCCTCGAATATGTCTGTATTATTTGAGCAGTGACATCTTACAAACATCTGATTTTTTCAAATAAACTTTCACATATTCTACTGGCCCCTGAGAAACTGAAATCCTGAGGCTCTCTCTCCACAGGTGAGTCCTGGAGGACGGAATCCTCCTTTTGACCTACCTGGAGCTAGGATAAGCGGTCTCTCCTCTGCCCAGCTCCCCAGTAGCCCTTGTGACAGTCTCACTTCAGGGAGCCTGCCTGAACCTGTTGCTTGAGTGTGATGGTGACACCAATGCTGGTTTGACAGACTTGGAGGCCTCACTCTACTTTGCGATGAGGACTGTGGAGAAAAGTCTCTCACCTGCAGAACTATCTCATTTCTTAACTACTAAGGAAGCCTCTCTATAAACAATCATCCCTAGCAAACTGTAAGGGTCTCCCAGAAGATCCATGGCTTTGGGAAGACTTTCTAAAGGGAAACCCCAGTGTCTCCTCTGGCAGAAATACTCGTTCAGGAGAACCATTAATGGTTGTTGTTTCCTACTCTGTGTTGGAGTTTCACCACTGTGCCTCGTCACTGTGTGGCAGATGTGTCTGGACTGCGCGCCAATGTCTGGACATTCACAGCCCCATTCATCAAATCCATGTGTATTAAGCACATCCTGTGCTGGGAAAAGTGAGAGTCAAAAGTAAGGACAAGTTCCCTGACATGAGGTGCTCATAGTTGGGCAGACAAGCACATAAACATGCAATTCAACCCAGAGTTCATGTATTATCATTGAGGAATAAGCATGCTGTGGGAGCCAAATACAAAATGGCTGCCCTGTGCGAGGCCGTGGGGAGGGAGCAGAGGTAGCACAGCGTGGTAACTGAGCACACAGGCCTGGATGGTGTGATTGGGTTGGATGGTGTGATTCCAGTTTTGCCACTTGCTCTCTAAATGACTTTGCTGCTTTACCTTCTCCACAAATATCTACTAAAAATAAGGACATGTGAGGATTGTAAGAATTCAATAGGATATGGTACATCTTTGGACAAGCCTTTGCACATAATAAATGCCCCCTAAAAAGGTAGCTGTTATCCTTATCATTATTAAAATTTAGGCAGGATATTGAAGTTGAGAATTCACAGCCAGTAAGGAAGGAGGGCTTGGAAAAGGCTTGAGAGCAGGAGAGAATATGGACTGTTCTCTGAAAGGCAAGGAGTTTGGTGTTTGGGAAAGGAGGCAGATGGAGCTTGGACAAGAAGAAAGCAGGGAACAAAGAACTGTGATTGCCAGAATAAGGAAATTTTATTTTATTCTGTGGAAACAGGGAGACTGAACCTCTAACACTTATATTCTTTATTGCTGAATTTCATTTCCTTCTGACTGGTTCCTTTAAAAACCATAATTTCCCTTCCCTTTCCTCTAGGAGACTACTCTTGCGTTTAGTGCTCAGTGAAGGTCAGTATCTCATGCCAGCTGCCTCCCCTGCTGCTGCTGCTGTGCCGTGAAGTGGCATTTCTGATGACTGGGCTGCAGAAGACAACCTCTGGGGAGAGTGGTTCCCAGTGTGGGCGCACAACAGTCTATACTTACAGATGCAGTCTCTCTGGTTCTTGGCCAGCTCAAAACCAGGCCTACACTCGCAGGCAACACTGCCCCTTGGGGCCTCCTTGCAGATGTGACTACAGCCGTGATTCTTATTCATGCAGCTCAGACCCTCTGCAAAACAGCAGCAGGCAGCAGGTGACCACGCTGTGGTCAGGATCCTCATCCTAGGGGCACTGCAAGGGGCTGAGGGGTGGGCCATAGACCATCCTACCTGGGTCTCCATCAGCCCCACATTTTAAAAGAATATGTCATTAAAATCAAGCCAGGTCAATTAACAGAGATGTGAAAATGCTCTTATGTCACCCAAGAGAGATGATGTCTCAGCTGTCTGGAAGAAGTAGGAGCCCTCCTAATAAATGGAAAAGAAAGCTCTCTGTTGGGTGTGGGGCCAGAGCTTGCTAACCCCAGCAACTGGTACCCAGATTCTTCTCTCTGCCATGTTGTTACCCATGCTGATCAAGACTGCAAAGAAGAAGCTTTTCTCGAGAAAATCTGCAGATAGGCTCAGGAAGATTCCCAGCTTTCTCATGTACTCTTGAAGATGAACTTCAGGAAACCCCTCTACCCCTACCAAATACTTCAGAGGTGACTGTGACTCTATATTTTGGCATCCCCACTGGACACCTGCCCAGGGACTTGGTTCCATGACTTGGTTCTCAGATCCTGGGCTCCCCCCTCAGAGCCTTCTGACAGTGTCACACAGCAACATGACAAAAAGGACCTCCGCTGGGAGAGACCCTCATACATGTGGTTTCCTTTAGCTGCTGTAGAATATTTTTAGATACATGCTAAGTTTCCTCTCAGCTTTATCTTGTGGTGACAGTGCAGGAAGGGGGAGAGGTGGGTTCTTCCTAGACAGCTTAGCATGCATAGCAAAGCATATACCCATGTGGTTTGCCAGCCTCATGCCTCTTTTCAAAACCAATTCTTTGAGACCTTGCCACCTGCCAGCACTCTCTATTATCACACCCAAGAGTATTCTCAAAACATCTGCTCCATTTGTACTGCACTATCAAGTGCTCACGTGCTGCTTCTTCACATTTGCACAAGGCAACTTTAAAGCAGTGTTTAGAGTAGGATTTTGTTCTCATAGGTCCTGCGCAAATAAGACATGCTCTAATGCTGGAAGTAGCACCTTTTTAAACATAAGCACAAGAAGTTTTCATTCTGCTGCACTATGATCCAACACTGTTCTGCATTATGCTCCTAAACCCTTAGCCAATAGCTTCGAATGAAGTCAAAAGTCACCTCTCTCCAGTTCTCACCATAATCGTCCATCTATGCTGAACTGGAAAAACTGTTTTAATACAGTCAGATGTCATTCCTATTCCAAAAGGTAGTGCAACAGTTAATACATCCCATATTCTCTTAAAATCATCTCATTTTCTTTTTCTGACAGTTACAAGCTGTCTGAACTCCAGCACTCAGTCTGCTAGGATTCATTCACCCATGCCAAGGGCTGCTGTCAATTAGCACAGAAAGACTTACACTGGCTCGGTGCAAAGTTGTCTCTTTGCTCACGTTTGATAATTTCTGAAAACGTTATTTACTCCCAGTACCAGTATGACTGAGGGGGTGACAGTGCCTCTGGAAGCAGTGCTCCATCCTCCTAGAAGTCCCACCAGCAAGCACTGGGCTTGTCTTTGAATCAGCTGACTAACTTCAAGCAGAAGACATCAGGGGTAAACAGAATAGTGCCCAAGAAAAGGCAGCAGTAACTCCTGTAAAACACACTCCCCAGACCATCAGCTGCAGCTTCTTCTTTTTCACTATGTTTACAAGTCTCTTAAGACATTTGCAAAATGACCTTTTCTGCCTCAATTCATTTACACAAGAGCAATTCATTTACACAAGAAATATTTCATAAGATCTGACTTGTGCCAGATGCCATGGGAACACACACAAAAATTGCCCCCCCCCCCACCAAATGTCCTATCACATCAAACGAGATGTAACGCTACCAGGAGATCATGAGGGATTAAATAGCTCTGGAAATGCTGAGGGATTTTTAAGAGCTGGTCAGAAGCTTTTCAGAGCAGCCTGATTGAAAACAAGTCCAGGGCTTAGGGAGGCAGACTAGGAGACCTAGTCAGGGCTCACCGCAGAAACTAGCCTGGCAGTAAGTCTTAAGGTTGTTGCTTCACCAGGAAGGAAACAGCCCAGAAACATTAGAAATACCCCATCCTGGTGGTCCCCAGGCCAGTGCCTCACTAAAGAATATTTCTGGGTATGGAATAAAAAGATGCCTTGTGAACACACACAAAAAAATCCCCTAAAATGGAAACCAGCCCTAACGGGAGCATAGCCCCTTCCTCACTATCCTGACACCTTCCCCACTATTCTGAAAAGGCAGGAGTACAAATATCTAAAAATATTCTCAGAGCAGACAAAACAAAAGAGGAATGCTCATTTGGAGAGCCTGAGCACCCATGAATAGGGACAAAGGCAGGCTGGGGCGATGTGTCTCTCACTAGGCTACCCCCATTACATGGGTGAAAACACACAATCTCTTTATCAGAGCTTTGGGGTCTCGGAGGATAAGAAAACATCAATAGCTTAAGCATTCCCTCAGAATCGGCTATTATGGTCTCCTATAGTGAAGAACACTTTGCAAATAATTATTAAAAACAACAATAGCAACACTAGAAAATGCTAGCTTGCAGTTTTACCTTCTTTTAGCCAATTTAGAGTATCAACTGTGGGGTAAAAGTATATTTTCATAGCGTTTCTAAGGTTTTAATGAGCACATGAGGGAGGAAATCCTAAAGCAACATTATTTATGATCGTCCTATTTGAAGAGTTAAAACCTCAGGATGGAAGGGGTCTCAGTTACAGACTATTGCAATCTGTTGGCTCACACTGCCATGAATTTGCCAAGCAATCAGGTTGAAATACAACAGAAAATCACAGCGAGCACTTCCAGACCACAACTCAAATTCTTGGATTTTAGTCTTAACTCCAGACAAATCCGTTCATTTTAAATACTCTTCAGGGGATCCAAGAATGTCTGAATTGTAGAAAATTTAGAAAACACAGATTGCAGAAAGAAAATGCTTTTGCATTTACTTCTTGATGAGGAGCCTGTGTCTGAAATCAATCTGGCAGGCTGATGAAGGGGAGAAAGGGCTGAGCTGTTGCTCAAGGGGGTGCAAGGGAAGGAAATGATCTTAATGACCGTGGGTCATTAAGTGAGTGAGTGGGATCCATGTGGGGGCAGTGGTTTGACCTACAGGTCCCCATCTCCCTCCCTGTCACCTGAAAATAGTGCCAGAATGACTTTCCTTTGAGCAACCAAAGGAGAGCCTGAGATCCAGATTCCTCTTGCTTCATTCTGTTTTGGACTAAATATGGTGCTCATGAAGAGTCCAGAGAACACAGCAGGAAATGAAACTTAACTATTACTCTATCAAGGGCCATGCCTGCTTGAGATAAGAGGCTGTCTGGTGAGAACCAGAGTGAGAGACTGCCCCCCTTCAACACAGATAAGC
This sequence comes from Scalopus aquaticus, assembly GCA_004024925.1. NCBI lineage: Eukaryota > Metazoa > Chordata > Mammalia > Eulipotyphla > Talpidae > Scalopus > Scalopus aquaticus. Next base: position 83,219 of record PVIJ01002720.1, on the reverse strand, counting down.
AGGGAAGAACCAGGCTCAGGGCAGCAGACATCAAACCCACCGGCGCTAGGGACTTTCTCTGACCATTCTTCTCAGTACCCAGGTAACCTTTCTACTTCTGTCTAAAAAAGGAGGTGTCATTCTTAGAAAATGAGGCAAAAATCATCTTCCATGAAGAAGCCCCTGAAAAGTCACTAAACTCTGACTGAAACGATAAATCTACAAATCTGTGATTAAATACTAGAAGTACTTAAAATTGCTTCATTCTTACCATGGAGATGGATCACGGGTGAATTGGTGGTGGGCTACCCAAGGGGAATACAAAATGTAAAAGACATAAATAACAATAATAAAAAAAATTGCTTCATTCTTAAGTTATGAGAATGAACAAGCAGCACAAGCCAAAAGGAGTTAATAGTCTAATATTTAGGGCACTTTCCTTAACAACAGGCACAAGCAACCTGGGAGAAATAGAGCCACTAAAAGATGCCTCTTTGACTTAAAAAAGAGCAGAGAATCAAAAGCACATCCTTCCGTTAAAAGAACTATGACTGATTGGCCACAAGTACCTGATTCTTCTCCCTCTTGAGAATCCTCTAAATTAATAGAGAAATAAAAACATTTTTGAGTATAAACTCAAAGCAAAGAAAATCAAGAGTTTTCTGCACATCGGTGGAGGATTGGTAAGTAGCCACACAGATAAAGGAAACCACAGCAGAACCCAAGTCTATGAGGGGAGGGGATCTCTCTGCCCCAGGAACCCAAGAGGCTCAGAGCTCAAAAACACAAAACATTGGGGGAGGGGAGGGGTGCAAACAGAGCTGGGGTAGGGTGGGGTGGGGGGTGAGCTCAAGGGACTCTGGTGATGGACTACGGGTGCTTCAGTGGTAGGAGAGGTACGGTGACTGCACCTTAGGAGAGAAATGGTATTGTCAAAAAATTAACTTTTTTTTTTTACTAAAAAATACTAGGAAAAAAATGCAAAACACAGAGCACAGAGAAGGCCTGATGTAGCCTGAGGCTGACAAGGCAGTTCACTGAAAGTCTCCACAGGAAGGCTCCAGCCCCTCCCAACCCCCCCAGAACAAGGAGCAGGCTGACACTTGGTGCCGTGGTTTGCAGCACCTTTTTGAAAAACTTGGCAGATCATCCATTATATTTCTTCTGAGACATCTAGTCATGTTTGAAATGTAGTCTATTTAAAGATTAGAATCAGAGAACGTGAGGATTTGAAGAGACCACAGAGCTCACCCAGTCTAACCCGCTCACTCTGCCAGGCGAGGAAGCGAAACAGCTTGCCCACAGCCCCCCAGGGGCCTGGACTCCCCCAGGCCTCCACACTCTAGCCCACGCCTCCCATCAAAGTCACTGAGGGCAAGGGGACGGGGTTCCCTCTGGACCCTGCTGGCACCCCCCAGTACCCCCACTCCAGGAGAGGTACCTTCTGAGCGGTGAATGCACATGTGCTGATTATCACTCAGGAAAAACCCCTCCTTGCAGCGGCACTCATAGCTCCCCATGACGTTGACACAGGTGTGCTGGCAGCCCCCGTTGTTCTCCAGGCACTCGTCCACATCTGGAGAAAGAGAAGGATTTTTTTTTAATAGATATTTTATTTATTTTTGTTATTCATATCTTTTACATTACTGTGTGTTCCCCATAGGTTACCCACCATCTGTTCACCCGTGGAGCCATCACCATAGTCCCCCGTGCTCCCCTCTTCCCCACTCTTGAGCCCTACCCCTCCCCTCCTTCCCTGCTGAATGTCACTTTCTTATTTGGCTCCCCTATATTCCTGTTATAAGTGAAACCATTCGATAATTTGAAAGAGAAGGATTAACCTTTGCTCCTGTGACTGTCAAACACTGCATTCAGCCGGGCAGCTCAGCGACTCCTGCTAAACAGAGATGAGGTCCCCTCTGGTCCCTGCATCAGAAACTATCAGATTGAATGCTGCTGGGCCCCAGATGTTGAGCCTAGCCTCCTGGGTTGGGGCTCACACATGGGCCCTCCACATGGGCACAAGTTAATCAATTCAGTAAAAACCTATTAAACACCTCTTTCCAAAGCATGGGGCTAGGAATAATAAAACACCTTCTCTCTCAGAGCACATCATTCAGCAGAAGGAAGGAGACAGATGAAGTCATGAGATAAGACAGAAGGTGGTACAAGGGAAAGAGAGGTCGTTTCTGGTTGTGGGGTATCAAGTTGGGTTTAAGGAAAAGCTGATGGCAGATGAGTCCTGAAGGATGTCTTCCAGCTTAAATCAGAAGAAGGTATTCTAGGCAGAAGGGAGAGTTAGCTCTCGCAGGAAGACTGGGAGCATGGATTATGTTCAGATACAGGGTCATTCAATTTACCTGGAGCACAGGTATGGCCAGAGAAGTTACAGGAGATAAAACTGGGGAGAAGAACTGGGGTCTCAATGAGGAGGACCTTGAATTTCAGGCAAAGTAGCTTCTACTTCCTTTGGGAGACAGTTGGAAACCAGTGGGTCAGGGTTCCTGGTCAAACCCTCAAGCTGCAGCTGAGCGCAGGACACAGGGAAGGAGAAGAACTGAAATCCTGGAAGTCCAGCTTCACAGGAGCACCTGAAACAGCCATGGCAGCACAGTGGGGGCCTGGGCCTGGGGCCTGGCAGTAGGGATGCCAGGGGAAGAAGAGATAGGAGAGGGTTGCCTGCAAAGTGCAGAGTAATGTGGAGGTACAGGGAGGTGGCTGAGAAATGGGGAAGACCAGCCCTGGGTATAGAAAAAGGGGTGGGGATGAGGTGGCCCCACATGGCAGGGGGGGTCTTCACGAAGCAGCTTTCCCCCGTGTCCCCAGGACAGGAGTAGGGGTCCTTCCTTCCACTGCTCACAGACTACACTATGCCCTTCTTGGTACACTTGCTGCACTGCATTCTCAACATCTTTTTCTCAACCATCTTCACTAGACTGCAAACTCCTTGCAGACAGAGGTTTTTCTTTTAGTTAGCGCAGCCCTGGAGCCTGCAGGTGCACATTACTATTCAGTGCATGAACAAACAAGGAGAGCACAGCATCAGCAGAGCCAAAGAAGTGGAAACAGCCAGAAAAGTCTCATACACGACAGAGGATCAAGGAGAAGGCTAATATCAGAGCAATTTATTTTCTCCAGCCTGACTTCTCATGTGCCTATCACTAGCTCCTAGGCACATCCGTAACAAGAAAATTCACATTTAAATATCTGTTATCTGGTTTCAAGCTTCAGATCTTACAGTCATCCATCCTCCCACACTACCGAGCAGATGCCTTTCTAAACTGATGGGACTCAAGCCATCCCCTAAAGCCTAACAAACTTGCCCTTCTCTACACCAAAGGGTGAAAGGAGCACATTCCAGAGGATGGGCCGTGCTGGAACACACCTGGCCTAGGTGAGGACTCACGGTGAGCAGATCTGTTTCCCTGAACACCAAATCCTGGATTGTTTCTGATTGTTCCCCTCTGTGCTGCCCCATAACCACCCCACAACTAACCCACTGTTCCTTTTCTCCAAAGCAATTAGACAGGGGTCATTAAGTTGGATGGTGTGCTCTGACTGAAGTAATACAAAAGTGCATGTGTTCACATGCATAGATATATCTCAAGAGGCTAGTGGGTTTCTCTAGGCTGTAAAACAGTGGTTCTCCAGTCTTGCCTATAGGTTCCAACCCACCTGGTGTTAGAGTCCCATCATCCAAGACACTGATTTAACTAGCACTGGATGATACTTCAGCAGTGCTGTTGTTTTAAATGTCTCAAGTCAGTCTACTGTGTGGCTGCCTTCTAATGTGCCTCAAGACTGAATAACAATCTAGGGTGAGCTCCCAGACAATCAGTAAGTAGAAACTCAATTCTGGTGGGGTGAGCTATGTGGAAGAGCTCCATCAATTATCAGGTTCACAGGCACTCAGGGTCTCGGAGCACCCTGGGTTTAGTGCTGAGCTAAATGGTGTTTGTACACCATATGTTCTGGCTCCATATGTGGTTGGCGGGGGTGGGGGTGGGGGTGGTCAGTGGTCATCCTAGAGAACATGGGGAACTGCTACTTCTGAAAAGTTTTGGCTCTGAGCTACTTTTTTGTTATGAAATGCTTCAGCCCTTTCAAGTCTAAATGGCAGATGCGCCTCATGTGTGCCTCATGTGTGCTGCTTCATGTACCACTTTCTCCCGCCTTCATTTTGCAGAGTCCTTGGCCCCTTCAGATAGGTAGGGGGACATTCAAGATCTTTCTGAAAGGCATGTACTTGCTACCAAGACTTAAAAAGAGGCCATAAGGAGGGTAAATGAAGAGTCTACTGAAATGCCTGTGTTCACTAGAAAACCTCTTGGCCTTGGGACTTCTGAGCAGATCTTTGCTCAGAACCTCCCCACCCAAGCCTGGCCCAGGTCCTTAACTCCTGGATGGTTCAGCTTGTTGCTCTTAGGATGCTTACACTTCCCCCAGGCTGTGGGCCTGAGGATGTCATGACTGGGTCTGCCATCAGAGACAAAGCCTTGAAATGCCACTGTTGGCAATGCAAAAGGAAACATGAGACTTACCCCTTGAACATGGTAAAAAAAAAAAAAATTCTGAATGCTTCCTAATGAACTACACTCAGAAAGCGATTTCATTGTTGTAATGTTAATTAATCTCCATTTATTACTGCTTTCAGGATTATCTTTCTAATGTGTCTTCTTGAGATACTGACTGCTTAGACAGTCTGCAAAGGGGTTAGTCAGCCCCCAGTTCTCAATCAAGCCTTCCTGACAGCTGCAGGCTTGGAAGGCCAAGGGGTCTGACAACCTACAGCCGGACCTGTCATAGGACAGAGACAGGAAGAGACAGAGTCTCCCTCAGGAGAGTTCCAGGTGACACCAAAGTGGGATTAAAGTCTTACTAGGGTTGAGTCCTAAATGGAAATACTCTGCTTCCCCAATACTCAAAAAACAAGTTCTGCCTGTACTTATCTAGTGACTTTTATGCTGATCTCAAAGCATTTGATCAGCTGGCCACTCCCACTGCACCATAAGGGACCATCTGAACACCTATCCCCACAGAATCAGGGCCTCGCTCAAGCTGCTTCTTAGTCAGCCAGGTACACATCTGCAGGTCAACCACATGAAGAGTCGTCAATGTCTAAGAGAGCTGATGCCATCTGTCTCCCAGGACGTTCCCCTGTACAACTAAAAACACCAGCCTTGAAATGCAAACAGGCCATAAACACCTGCCTGACAGGTGTGACGCATCATCTACTACCCAACACTCAACCTCCCCAATTGCTTGCTATTTCTAAGTTCTGTTTTATTCTGGTATAAGGAGTCAACAGGAACAACACTCTTCAGTTCCAAACTGAAGTTCCCACAGATGTTTCTGTTTTGTGGAATACTAGGAAGATGTTAATGAGAGGATTCTGTTTAAATTTCTCTCTTTTAAGAAAAAAGACAGGGATCTACCTGGCTGAGATTCAAGCACACACTGGGCATCTTTGGGGCAACGAGTGTTACCTAGTTATAGAATAGAGGCACTTAGAGCATTAAAGAAATGGTTTTAAGTAAAAATCCGTTCAACACAAGAGCAAAGATTTTAAAGGTGACATGTTATAAAGTCAATAGATAAAAATGAAGATAGCCACCCATCACCTTGCACAAAGGAAAGATGTATACTATGGGTGATCACATAAAAAAATAAAACACTTTACCTGGTTTTCTATCAGGGGGCCAGAAAACGCACTTCTCTGATTCCCTTTTTGTTTTAATAAGTATGTTTTCATCAAAAGGAGGAAAGGGGTGGGGATGCCGGAGGGTAGGTAAAGGAGTATTGCCATTTCCAACCGTTTTCCTTACCAAGACAATTATGACCATCATGAGCCAACATGAAGCCATCAAAACAAATGCAGCGATAATTGCCTGGAATATTCAAACAGTCATGGACACAGCCTCCATTGAGTTCGTTTTCACATTCATCAATGTCTGAGGGATAAAACATAAGTAAACCAGATGGGTATATTTCTTTAGTATGAAGATCCGTGCATTTACATTTTAACCTGCCATCCCACTTCTAGTAATCTATCCTGATGATACAACTCCAACAGCAGGAAAATAAATATGCACAAGGATATTCACTGCAGCATTTGAAATTACAAACAATGAAACTACCTAAATGCCCATGCATAGCAGAGTAGTTGAAGAATTATAGTACATATATTCCAGAGAGCACTTTGCAGCTTCTTTTTTTTAAGAAAGAATGCAAATAACCTCTATAAATGATTTGGAATTACTTCTAGGATATATTATTAAGTTAAAAAAAAATCCAAGTGCAAAAATAAGGGAATATAGAATACCTACACACACACACAAGAAATTCCAGCAAGATTTTCTTGCAAAACCTGACAAGTTTATCCTAAAATTTATACAGGAATAAAAAAGACTCAGAAAACAAACAATTTTAAAAAGGGAGAACACATTTGTAAGATTTTTACTCACTACAATTATCAAAACAGTGTGGTATGGGCATAAAGACAGACAGAGGTTAATGGAACAGTATTGAGAACCTGGAAATAAACCCATATGGTTATGGTCACTTGATTTTAGACAAAAGTGGTAGGGCAATTTATCAGTAGTCTTGTCGACAATGATGCTAAGACAACCGGATATCAAATTTTCTGAAGTCTAAAATGATTTCAAAACAGAGCGTTTTTTTAAATTTCAGCTGCTTATACAAAAACCAAGTTTAGATTTATCCTTGCTTAACTTCTCACTTTCCTGAACTGTGCACACTGAAAGAAAAATACTAGCTTCAGTAACTTTGAAAAACAACATCTTAACTGAATGTTGTGAGACCAAAAACAAAAATAGTTGTGTACAAATGCTGTACCCTAATTAGTTTATCTGTTTTACTCTCAAGATTCTGGATTACTAATTGCATAAATACTTGACGTGTCACTAGGATTAAACAAACAGGTAGGCATATTACAGATGAGAGCCATGTTTCTCACTGTTGGAGAAGGAAGCCATGAATAAACAAAGAGTGAATCTTGTAGTATTGTTTTGAAATCCAAAGAATGAGTGTAACTCAATGTTTTTAATATATTTATAAACAGATAGATATAGGGTATAATATAGATATGCGAATAGGCAGGGCTGCGTATACACACATGTATTCCTAACTGTCCACTTACAGGATCTACGAGTAATGACACCCTAGTAACAATGAGAATACCAAGCATCCAAGTGTTGGCTTTCTAAAAATAAAGGAACCAAGGCTCCTTGGAGAAGTGGTTGATGGCAGGATTGGGGAGGGAAAATTATAAGATAAATCTGGAGCACCTTGTGGTACAAGAATATTAGGAACTTCTCTTAAAAGGATAGGGGCAGGTCAAAAGGACTCAGGAGATAGTGTGAAGGAGCTCCCAATGGCTAATCTGGAACAATTTGAATCAAAAAAAACTAATTATACATATTATTAAATGCCCACGAGTCCATACTGGCACAAGTGCATGAACTAATGCATAAGTAAATTGGGAAAAGGGATAAATCTTTCTTACAAAAGAATCCCAATTATAAAAATATAAGGGATGAGGGAAATACAAAATTACCAGGAGGCACACATCACAGTAATAATTACTGCCAGCAACACCCAGAGTTGTTGGATGCTAAAATCAATGAGGAAAGATTTGGGAAGAAATGGGATTTTAGACAAGCTCAAACTATCTGGCCCAAGATATGTCTCTAGTGCAAAAGGATAAAACAATAACTTTGCAGTGGAGAAACTCAGAATACACATACTTAACCAGGTGATCAAAATTAACATCCCCATAATGGAAACACATTGACATTGTGTGCCAACCTCCCAAGTGCCACACCCAGAAGACACACCAGCACTTCCATAGCAGCCTTACCAAAAACTCCACTTTTATATTACTACAAACTGCATACCCCCGGTCTTCCCCTATGTGCAGAAACAGGACATTCTCTAACTGTATCAATTCTACCACATCCATTCTTATTAAGAGAAAACATAAGGCAAACAGAAGAACTGAGCAATATTCATCAAAAGTGCCAAGGTCATGAAGGTCTGAGGAACAGCCACAGACTGGAGGAAAGAACAACTCAATGTAATGTGGAATTCTGAACTGGATCCTGGAGTGGGGATGGGGTGAATATTAAAAAAAAAACTGGTGAAATTTGAATAAAGTCTAAAAGGTAGTTAATAGCATTGTGCCAACGTTAATTTCCTGGGTTTGATACTGTACTGTGGTGATATAAATTACTAACATTTGGGTAAGATAAGTGAAGGGCATGTATGAATTCTGCACTATTTTTGCCCATTTTCTGAAATCTAAAATGATTTCAAAACAGTGTTTTTTAAAATAGTAGCTTCTTATACAAAAACCAAATTTAGATTTACCCTTATTTAATTTGATTCACTTTTCTGAACTGAGAAGTAAGGACCATATTGACCACAGACATACCTCTTCTCCAAATCTGGGAAGACCATTTAGAATAAAAACAATTTATCTAAAACCATTTCTGAATCACATTGTTTTAAAAATACTTATTCAGGGCATATTATTTTATTTCTTCAACATTTCTGTAAAAGAAACTTGGTGGAATATATAAAATTTTCATTACTCTGAGCCAACCCAGTTCCCATTCTTGAACTTAAACAGAAGCAGAGAGCCTGGCAATAATCACAAACCAAATGATACCGTGGCTTGAGCCCAAAAGCTTTAAAAGCTTATAAGCCAAGAAACACACGTAAGTTATATCTTTGAATATTTATATTTTTGAGTTTTTGCAATCTTCATTTTCTCTCCTTTTCCTTCTTGGAAAAAAGTTTCCAGTCTGGACCCTTGCACCAAGAAATCTGAACTAGAGAAATCCTTACTCATTCTAGAACCACTACAAATATTTCAAAAGATCAAATCCTTCTCAGGGTTTAGTTAAAATTGACAGCACAAAGAAAATATGTTCCCTGTTAGCAGTGGTTACCTATGGATAAGGGAATAAGAAGTTCTTTAATTTTCCATTTTGTACATTTTTGTATTGTTTGACTTTTATAACAATAATCACATAATATTCTTAAACCTATATATATATATAATATCTCTACATATACATAAATGTCAAACAATCATTAGTTATTTCAAACAAAATTGTAAACTTTCCAACTATAAACTCAACAATTCAATTTCATTTGTAGTATGTCAAACTCAGCAACTATGGATAAGACAACTCTTGCCAATTATCATTCAACATCATTTGCCAAATATGTATTTTATCTAAAAGAAACCTCACATGGTTCCTACCCCCCACACCCCAGAGAGTAAAGTAATTGGAGAGCGCAGTGAAAAAGTGAACACCCTTTCTTCATGCAGGGCATTAACATGTGAATCCCAGTATTATAACAAGAGCATGTAATACAGTGAGAATGTGGTATGGAGGAACTGACAGAGATGTTGCAGGCCTCCCACGATGCAGGGCAGATAGAACAAGAGCGATGGCTAGCTATCTCTGGGAAAATATGACCTGTGGAAATCCCAAGGGTTTTGTGGATGGACCACCAAGCCCACTTACTGTGAATCTGAGCATGGCTCCTCTGATGGGAAAGGCCCCTCATGCACAAGGAGACAGTAAATATCCCTCTCACCCAGCTCGAGGGACACCAAAGGGCTGAATGAATGAGAGATGTGGGGCAGGGACAGAGCTAAGGAGATTTAACTTTCTTTCACCTGTAGGCTAATTGTGTATTATGATCACAAGTTCCTTTTTCAACTCTCCTGGGCCTCAGTGTCCCCATCTATAAAATGAAGGATAGGATTGACTCAGAGTACCCTTAAGAGTCCTGTCAGCTGCAACAAGCCCCAGGAACAACCTTCTCTTATAAGGGTCCAGTCTATGGCCAGTTCTGACCCTCCGCTAATTCCCAGTGGCTCAGAACACAAAACAACAGAGTCCAAACTTAAGCTCCCAGATCTAAAGTTCTAGGGTCTTAAAAGATCCCTTTGCACACATCTTTCCAGGGTGAACTTGCAGCTCCAATTGAAGCAGGCCTTTCATGGAACTCTTAAGCTTGGTTGGTCACAATGCCAAAAAGGCATGGACAAGATGGAACCTCTGGAACCAGCAGAGGAGGGCAGGATCCTGGTCCTCACATTCCATTAGGAGAGTGCAAACTGTACCAGGAGGTGCAGGGTCAGCCCTGCTGTAGCAGGCCTGGCTCTCCTGATTAACAGGTTTGTTAACTTTTTACCTGCAAACTTAGTGGGACCAAAAGATGCTACAGCACCTCTATTCCTTTTCAGAAGCTAGACAAAAGGACATTTCAGAGTCCAATAAAACTGTATGACCAGCTCTGGGGAAGACCTGACATTCCCAATTTTTTAAGGATCTGAAATGCATTTCAGAGTGGGTGATGTTACTTGGTGGGAGCTGGAGGGCGGGAGCATTTTTACCAATATGAATGATCATCTCAAGAGCTGTGGATGTGAAGAGCTTCCTTTGATGGCCCATTCACACTGGTCCCCAAGTCACTTACCCTCACACTCTCTGCCCTCCCCTTGGTAACCAGGCTTGCAGGAGCACTTGTAGGATGTGAGCGTGTTCTGACACAGGGCATCAGCATGGCAGTCATCCAGCCCTTGGGCACACTCATCCACATCTGTAAAAGAGCACAGAAGCTTCTGAAATGGTGCCCCAAGTTCTGCTTGATCTGGCCTTGACCCCACCCCACCCCCATCCCCCCCCAGCATCATCTCCCACCAGTTCACTCCACTTCACTGCTCATAAGTTAAACTGTTTGGGAGTCCCGGGAATGAGCCATCACATTTCCAGGCACAGCCTGTTCCTCTGACTGGAAACTCCCCAGACCTGTACTTGCTTTCAAGACTCAGTTCAGATCCACCTCCTCCAGGAAGTCCACTATGACACCCCCCCCCCCGGTTTAGTTTCTCCCGTATTTATACCCTTGCATAACACATGACACACAGGTGTTACTGTCTGTTTTCCTGCCTGTCACCCAGTGGCCTCTTGATAATAGACTGAGTCTATGATCCTAATGCCAAGGGCAGTGCCTGGCACATGAGTAAGATATTAAATGCCTGCTGAGGAAAAGACCAGGTCAGCAAAAAAGAAAGAAAGAAAGAAAAAAGTTCTGAAAAGGAACAGTGTCTATCGGCTTTCTCGGTGTTTGGGTAGGGAGGAAAGCTTGCCCTGTGCCCTGCGTCCACCGTGCTGAGCTCTCAGACAGGGCGAGATGGAAATGGCCAGCCCCTCCAGCCCCACAGCAACCTCATCCTCTCAACCTGGAAACCCGACTTGACAGAAGTATTTCCTGGGCTGACAGCACTCCCAGGATGTTAATTAAAAACAAGAGTTTTGAAAGTATTCCAAGTCCAGTTAACACAGAACGTTGGAGTACTTATCTTTAGCTGCTGAATGAACACCCAGGCTTGTTTTCAAGGGTTTAGTTTAATGGTATTCCCGAGTCCTCAAAGAGCAGACGTTCCACAGAAAAATCCCGGGAGCAGAACTTGAAGACTGCGGAAATTCCCGTCCCAAAGAAAGAAGGATCAAAGCTGCCATGATCTCACAGATGTACCCGGCCGGAGCCCTCAGTTTCCCCATCAACACAGTGAGGAACTGGACCAGAAGATTCCAACACCCTTTCCCTGCTCAGCCCTCGAGAGTCTGACCAGCTGGCGCTCTCCGGGGGCTCCGGGCTGCGGGGACCCGGTCGGGAACTGTCAGGAGCCCCGGGTCAGAAGCCGTCCCGCGGCATTCAGGCCTCGGGCCTCTAGCCCAAGCCGTAGTGGCGCCTTGGCCTGGCCGGCGAGTGAGGGACCCAGGGGAGAGGGGTCCACGCGGAGCTCTCGCAGTCATGCCCCCAGCCCACCTCGCCCCGTTGGGGGCGCCCCGCTTGGGGGACTCGGGGCCCTCTTTCCGTAATTGGACTCTCCCGCGCACTGCCAGGTGCGCCCCCCGAGGCCGGTCACTCACCCTCTGGCGGCCCCGGGGCGCGGCCCCGGCCGGGTGGGACGGCCACAGTCAGCAGCAGCGGCAGTAGCGGCGGCAGCAGCAGCAGACGCAGCAGCGCCCGGGCCGCCCCGGGACGGCCGCGGCCCGCTACCCCCATGGAAGGCGCGGCGGCTGCGGGAGGAGGCGGCAGAGCGCGGGCAGCGCTCACGGCGGCGGCTCCGGGAGGTGTGTGCGGGCGCCCTGCCCGCCTCGCTCTGACACCCCCGGCCCGGCCCCGCCCGGCCCCTGAGCCCCAGCCTCATTTTCACACGGTCCTCCCCGGCCCGGGGCGGGCGGCGCGAGGGCAGTGCGGCCCCTCCCGGCCCCCTAGCTCCCTCCTCCCAGGCCCCCGGCGGAGGGGGCGCGGCCGCTGCGGCCCGAGGGCGCCTGTCAGCCTGGCGAGGACCGGCCGCGCAATGCCGCGCTATTCCCCGCGTTCCCCGCTCAAGCCTCCCCCTGCCCCCGCACCAAACCCCCTGCAACCCTCAGAGAGCTTCGTGCTCCGCCTGTTTGTACTGTCTTACAACTTGACCCAGTCCCTCTTGTGAAGACAAACAGCCCTTAGAGCATGAAATATTCTGACACAGGGCACCCAGAAAGGGCCCTGTGTAACTGAGGGGCCTATAGTTCTGAAGTACTGGGAGGGGGCGTGTGGATGAGTGGGAGTGAGTCCACGTGTATCTGCCCCGCAGGAGAACTCAGTGAGGAAAGTGACCCCAGCTTCTCTGTTCATTGCCCCACACAGGCTGCACCTTTTCCATTCGCCCACGCCCCTCTGACCCTCACACCCAGCCCCCCACGTCCAACAGTCATGAGGACAGTGGCCTACTTGTCTCACTGCCCGTCACAGTTAAGCTGACCCTCTCTTTTGCTGGGCCCACAATCACAACAGAAAATGTTGCTTTTACTGACAAATCAGTTAAATGTATCTGAGGGCAGACTAAAAGATGAAGGGAAGGGGTGGGGGGCTAGACGTGAAAAGTGTCAACTTTGCCTGCAGTTCAGGTGGTATCTATGACCACCTGAACCCATAAACATCACGTCTGGCCAAACATAAGTACAAACAGGGCCTGAACTTGGCCCTCCAAGCACAACAGTCCTTATAAGGTGACACCAGAGTACAGGGCTTTCCCACAGCCCCAGGCACAGATGACTGCATCAGTCCAGGAACAAATGTAGCAACAATTCCTCATGCACCATACCCAGGGATTTTAATCAGAGCATCTCTATTTTTTAAATTTTCTCCTGTGAATATATACAAACATACACGCGTGTATGTGGATGTGATATATACATATGAATGAATGAATGAATGAATATATTCATTGCTTCAGTAATAGAAAAAAAGAAATGTCACCAAAAAATCCCCACCTAGCTCATGCACAAAGACATGTCTCCCTGAGGTCCAGCCCCCACACAGAATTCCCCTCCACTGTGCCCAGGACCCTCCCAGGCCTATGGGCCAGGCTGTACTGCCTCTTTAGGCCCTTGCTAGTGCTACTGCCTCCAAGAGAATCTGAGAGAATAACTTTTCTGTGGTTGTTTTTCTTTTGACCTTTTCATCCCCAGTGAAGTCAGGCAGGTTGCATCTCTTTTTCTGTCTTTTGCCCCTCCCTCCTACCCTCTTTTGTTTGGTGCTGAGAGAGACACTCAGCTATTTCTAGTCCTAAGAGTGGTTTTTACACATTTGTAAATCTTCACTTAGTGAAACGTTCCCTCCGCCTTTGTCTTTGTGTCCTTAATGGTAGCCATAAATTACTGCCTTCTTTTCTCTCCGCTGTATCAGGCTTCATTGCTTTTGAAATGATCAAAGTTATTTTCCTTTAAAATCCAACCAGAAGCTTCCCATTGTGTGGCACAGACTGCTTTAGCTCCAGTCAAAGCATATAAATACATAAAGCTGCCCATTAAACTCTATAGGAGCCTCCTCCAGCCCTCTTTTGCCTGGTAAAGAAGTAAACATGTGCTGTGCTTTCCTTTCACTGTTTCCCCAAGTTTATATTTCAGTAGAATACAAATTAATAATGATAAGGCCTAAGAGGGTCGTTTTTTGTCATGTTTCCTCAAAAAGTTCACCACTGGCACAGATCTCAAAAAATGTCCTGAATCCTATTTCGTTTGCCCTGACTTTCATACAACGGTGCTTTCAGTCGGTTGGCTCCCAGACTCCTAGGTAACCTTTCTGACACTTCAGATTAAAGTCAATATGGTTTACAACAGGGAATTTCCATAGAGGAAAGGCTCCAGGGGGAATCTGCTTTCAGTTGTCTACGTTTTCAGTGTTCAAGTGACAGGAGGTGCTTGGTGGGCTCTGAGCTGGCTGCTGGCTGCCCTCTGTTGTCCAACTGAGGTCCCCACAAACTTCGCAGAAAGGCCACAGGCACTGTCTGTAGCCTGAGGTTGAATCTGCTTCTCCCTCTCCCCTCCCCTATGCTGAGAGGCCATGAACCAGGCCTTCAGGCCAGTGAGGAACCACAGAGGTGGCTCAGCCAGGCCCCTTTGCTGCAGGCTTCTTGGAAGGCTGAAAAGAGCCCAAGGGAGTCAAGGACCCTGGGTGACTGTGCGCTGAGCATGGCCAGGCCGAACTCTCTAGTTACTGGACACCTTTCAACACCCATCTTTTTACCTTCTTAGCAGCTTCTGGAAACTCCTTTTGGAAATTCTCTCCCCACATCCCCTCGGTTTTCATCACAGCAGGCAAGCTCCTGGTTTCCCTCCAACCACTCAGCAAATGTTCTCTACATCATCTTCTTGGACCCTCTTCCTATACCCTTTCCCTGAGGATTCCACAGTAGAAAGCTCTGGCGTGGATCTCTCCTTCTAGTTTCAGTTCTGTGTAACCAGTTGCCTGATGGATACCTCCACCCTGACCTTTCACACATGCCTCAGACACAAGATGTTCAAAATGGAGCTCCTCTTCTTCCTCAGCTCTGCTCCTTCTCAAGTGCTCCCTCTCTTAGAGAAGGACACCACCATTCTGCCAAGACTAAGTCACAGACCTGGCAGTGATTCCAACTGCCATTCTCTCATTTCCCACCATATCCAAGCATTCATATCAACTCTACCTTATCATCATCTATCAAAACCATCCTCATTCTCTAAATAAACAAGCTGAGCTAAGAGCTCATCACCCCTCACTTGGTCTCTTGCTCCTACTCTATAGTTCCTTACTGGTCTGTTTAAAATCTCATGCCCCTTCAGTGCGTCTTTTACCAGATGCTGCCAAAGTTAATTACACATTTCATCATACTATTACTCCCAGTCTTCCCTGGGCTAAAGTCAAACTCCCTTGCTACAACCACTCTAGAGAACTAGTGGACAATGCTACTAAAGTGAAATGTGCCTACCACTTTTTGTACACACCCAAGAGAAATTAGTGAGTCTATGCACCAAAAGATATGTACAAGAATGTTCCTAATACTTGTATCCACACTAACAAAAAGCTGGAAATAACACAAATGTCTACCAACTAGAGACTGCACAAGCAAATCATGGGGTGTTTATTCAATGGAATGCAATGAAGTGAAAAAATTCTGACATGCTCAGCAATGCATTAAGTTCAGTGGATGAATCCAGGTACAAAAGGGTGTTACATAATTCCACTTCTGTGAGGCTTAAGAACAGGCAGAATTAATTAAAACTGTAGAAAAATTTTTCTAAAAAGATTTAACTCTTCATACTCTTTGGGATGAATCTAATTTTAAGTGCAAATATATATAATGCCATTTCAGTATTTTCTGTGCCATTTCTGTGTAATTTGTGGACTGAAAGTGGTTTCATGAGTTGTATTATTCAAAACCCCTGCTTCCATATTCATCACTGTATCTTCAATTTTGAGAAAAATTGATTTTAAAATGGCCTTCTTTGCTATAATTGGTTAATCTGAAGCTTTATATAAAAAATGGTGTTCTATATTTGGTCTCTATTTCTAGGCTTTGCTTCACACCATTGCACCAAAGTTTCTAAACTCTTCAGAGAATTCCAACAACACTCTGCTATGCAGGATTTCAATGTGCTTGTTTTTTCACTCTGTAACAATTCACTGACAAAGTTTACTGCCTGACAAAATTTAATTGCCTGAGGGTTGGCAATTTCTAACCCAGTGCTCAGGCGGAATTAATATTTGTACAGTCACCACAGTAATGGACTCTGTGGATGGACAAGCCATGAGATCTCAACACTGCCCCATGCAAGGACTGTCTTCTCTTTTGCAGCTACTACCCCTACTGTCATTGCCTCAGCTGCCAGTCTGGATCCTGCACTAGAATCTAAACTAGTTTTATTATTCTCATAATAGGAAATCACAGATTCTACTTAAAGCAATGGGAGGCAAAGGATATCATAGAGGGTTATAATTATGAAGGCAACTACAAGATTTCTAAATAGCAGAAGAGACATGAACACAAAACTCTTTAAGAAGGGCGGGCCTCCCTGGTGGCGCAGCGGTTAAGCGCTGCGCTGTGGAGCTGTCGGCAGCGGTGACGTGAGTTCGACGCCCGGCCAGGGAGAATCCCACATGGTGCGGCAGACCTCTCCTGCCTCGCCCGCTGCTCCCCTCAGCAGTGTATTTCTGACCTGCCTGTTCTGCTTCCCGCTCTGTCTCTGGTGAACCCTCTTGCCGCCCCACGCCTCTGGCCTGTACCCCAGCTTGTATGTATAAAATAAAAAATAAATCTTTAAAAAAAAAAAAAACTCTTTAAGAAGGGAGCTAAATGATGGCAACCAGTTTGTCTGGTAGTTAAGGTTGTGCTCTGGCTACATGGTAGGCTGGCTTCTTCCCCCACCTCCCAGCCCCCTCCTGTCTCTAGCCCTCTATGCACAGGTAGTGGTGCTAAAAGCATTTCCTAATACAGACCCTTACACACTAAACTCCATCTCAGAGTTCACTATCTGGAACCCCCAATCTTCAGCATGAGACAACTCCAGAGAAAAGAAAATTCGGAGAAGAAAGGACAATTCACTGTAGTTCACAACACCATGTAGCCACCAACAGTGTTTACATAACCACAATAATGTAAACTGGCATTGTAATTGATAATGATGTTACAAATGATGTAACTATCACATCATTTATCAGGAAGATAGGAGAGTGAGGAATGTGCATGAGTCCTGGGAGTGTTCCATAGCAATTTCCATAGCAAGAAACCAAGAAAGAATACCTAAGATGAAAAATCACCAAATTGCAATTTTAGCCAGTTATTTAGAGACATGGGGATAAATACTAAAATAATACCAAATACCAAAATAGTTAGCTAAAAAGGAAGTCAAAGTGCTTGTCTACGTTCCTGAGTAAAAAAGGAAAGTGGGCAAGAGATTACGATTTTTCATAGCAAATTTTATAAAAAATATTTGACTCTTTATGAACATGTCCAACTTTCATAAAAACACAAGCCAAACATTAAGCTCATGACAGTTAGGGATAACTTCTGGAATCTATGACAAATAAGCACAGAAGTTGACCAGATGTCCCCTGGCAGGAGGTGACTCATTTACCAGTTTGATCCAGCTCAATTTTCTGCCGAGAAAGGGTTTTGTTTACCACTAGCCATGTATCAATGTATTCTTAGAAATCAACTATAATAAGCCAATTTTTAAATTTGTCATATTTTTATAAATTATTTTTATTAGATTTATTTATTTATACATACAAGCTGGGGTAAAGGCCAGAGGCGTGGGGCGGCGAGAGGGTTCACCAGAGACAGAGTAGGGAGCAGAACAGGCAGATCAGAAATACACTGCTGAGGGGAGCAGAGGGCGAGGCAGGAGAGGTCTGCCGCACCATGTGGGATTCTCCCCAGCTGGGCGTCGAACTCGCATCGTGCGCTGCCGACAGCTCCACAGCGCAGCGCTTAACCGCTGCGCCACCAGGGAGGCCCAAATTTGTCATATTTTTAAAGCCTCACAGAAGGTTTCAAGAGTCCCTTGCAATTGATCTTTCATGATTTTCTAATGAAAAGGTATTCCAAAGACCTATAAATTTAAACCTTCCAGATAACAGCAAAATCTAATATGCAACAGCCATTTCTAAATCTGGGGCCGTGCTATGAGCACTACAGTGGCTCCTCTGGTCCTGCTTATTAGTCTACGCCATTATAACTTAGTAACGTTAACTGAAATCTATGTTCAATTCTCCTTAATGGTAGAAAATTCACTGAGATAACGTGAACAGGAGATTTGAAAGAAGGGCAAAACTTTTTGCACCAGGATCCTTAGCAAAGGTGAATGTAAATTGACAGAAGTCCTTAAATTTTGTGGGATCCTTGAACTCCTACTCCAGTCTCAGCTGAAGGGCTTTCAGCTTGTCTGTGCTATTGCAGCCAAGCTCTGTCATGCTGTCTACAAATTCCTTTTTGATAAATTCACATTGAATGGCTGACCTGAATTTCCATGCTATGACCAAAACACTGATGCTGGCAGGATCTAGGCTTAAATCATCATGAAACTGTTGAATCCCATCAATTCTGATTTTCTTTTCATCTTGTGGGTCTCTAGACTGGTGGTACAGCTGCTCCATCTTCCTCTCGTCCACTGCGCTTCTAATGAGTTCCTTGGGAACTGAGCCTGAGTTGTGGAAGGTATCCATGGCCACATCTAGCTTCCAACCACTCTGCACTCTGCAGCAGATGGCAGCCCCTCGCCAGCCTGAGCAAATGCAGGACATGGTGGCCCTGTCCTTCCGAGATGACTGACCTTATTTATACTCTTGGATGCAGAAGCAGGAAAGCCGTGGAGCCAGAACCCGACCTGCTCCAACAGCCAGTGCTGGACCTGTGTTCTTAGTGGACTTGGTGTTTCTTGTCAGGTGACTCCATGTCACTGCAATTCAGACCCCCTTCATCTATTCCTATGTATCGCCAGAACAATTTCCTCTCCTGGTTCTCCCCAGCTTCTCTCCAGCCTGGCTGACTGTGCTGTGTAATTCTTTTGTTAAAGATTCCCAAGTATTTTATTCTTTTTGATGCTACTGCAACTGGAATTATTTTCTTAAATTAAGTTTCAGTTTGCTTACCGCCCCTGTATAAAAATATAATTTATACTTGTAGGTTGATCTTCTATCTAGTGGTTTTTAGACCCCATAGGATGTTCCACATACAAGGTCATGTCGTCTGCAAATAGTTTTACTTTTTCCTCTCCAATTCAGATGCCTTTTATTTTCTTGCCCAAATGCCACTGATTTGTTTTTGAGAAGCATTTATTTGCTAGGTTGCTTTATCTTTGCACACACCAATAACATGAGGCTGATGTGCTCATTTTGTAGATGTGGAAATTGAGGAACAAGAAGACACATTACCTGGGTGTGTGGGTCCCACAACATTCTAAGACTAAAACCAGTTTCCCAGATTAATGATCACCTTTGAGGTTTAGCAACCTTATTCTAAATTAAGAACTACCCAAAGGGGTCATCTACAATTGTGATCTAATAGACTGAATTTTGTTGCAAACAAATCCAAGCACCAATTTTAATTTTAACTTAACTTTCTGGTTGCTTTTTGCTACCAACTTGGACAAATCCATGTGGTCTTATGATGTCAAAGAATTAAATTTAGCCAACTGGCAACCAGGTGAGTTACAGTGACTGAGATTACACACAAACCCAGCCCTCACCAGCGGTGCCTCCAAACCCCAAGACTACAATAAAGTACAAATATAAGATAAGGAAGAACAACTTTTTACAAAGTCATACAAAATCATGGCTAAAGGTTTTTATTGGAACACTGTCTCTACTGTGTTCTGTGTTCCTGGTTCTCAGTTGTAACATCACTGTCACAGCACCATTTGGGAAAAGTGGAATAGAAAGATTCAAAGAGCTCCCTGGCCCAAGACTGCCTATAGGGACAGGGACAGTGCTTGCAGTGCTCTAGCGCTTGCACTTGCCAAGGAAAGAGCAGGATATCTGGAACCAAGAATATGAACCAAGGTGGAAAATAACACCGCTTGGTCCAGGGATGCCCTTGGCCCACCTCTGGAGTCAACAGTTGAGCAAGCAAAACCAGGCTCTTGGCAATTAATCCTACAGTTCCGACATTGTTGCAACTGTCCAGCCTGTGCAGCTCGAGTTAAAGGTCAAACTCTGTAATAAACTTCTTTCGGAAGTTGAGATCCCTGTAACCCCAGTCTCAGGGCCAGGGAAGAAGTGCTCAGGACCCCACCCGAAGGAAAGAGCAGGATCAAGGAAAAGACAGGAAGGAAACTCAAGTCCCAGGAATTCTTCCTTAGGAGCCCAGTGAGCGCCCCCTCCCTCAGAAACAGTGAGTAAAGGAAGTTCAAATCAGTTGCAGAGTGTCCCATAGGTGAATGTGAGCTAGTGAGCATGAGCCACCCGTGTCCACACGGCTGAAAGCACACGTCTGTGTAGTGGGCTAAAGTGTAAACTGTGTACTCCTAAGACCTAGGAGACATCCCTGCTGTATGGCTGACTGCTGTATGGCACCTTCCAATAGGCACATAGCCAAGTGCTGAGTACTGCACACCCACCACGAAGAATCATACCCAATATATGGCTGTACAAGTGAGACCCAGCATCACTTACAGTCACTTAATTCTAACTGACTTGGGTCATCAGCACCTAAAGGCTGGAAGATACAGGATCCCCCAGGTTCCCTAAACAATTCTCCTCTTGCTTCTCTTAGATGTATGGGCCTGTTATGGGGTGAGTCTGGGTGTGGTGGACCAGACCCTTTGTTATGTACACATTCCCTAGTGCTTGCTCAGGTCACATGCTGCACTTGAAACAGTTGCCATGTCTCAGCCTAGAAGCTGGGCTCTGCACACAAGCTTTCATTTCTCCCATCAGACAAGAAGGACCCAGCAGTCTCAACCTGCACAGGTCTAGGTGTGCTTGGAGAATGGCACTACACGATATGGCTCTGGTCTTTTGTGCCAAAAGTGTGTAGTCACACACTCAGTCCATGTCTACTGCACACGAGCTATATTCAAGGCCCTGGGTTACCTGCCAGCTCTCTCATCTCCCACTTTGTGGCTGTGGGGCTCGCAAATCTGCTTTCCTCTCCCACCTGAGCCTCTGTTCCAGCACTAGACTTGCCTACACTTAGCAATCTGTAATCTTCCTGATACCTCCACATGCCTTCATTCATGCTGTTCTCTCTGCAAGCAATGTCCACTACTCCGACAATCCTGCATCCTAAGCAGAACTCATCATGGTCAGTAACTCCCCTGATGTCATACGCCCCCACAAAATTTGCCTCTGATTTCTTTAAAATCAGGGGTTGATAAACAGGGTAATAAGCAACAACATTTATTGAGCACTTACCCTGGCCTTGTTCCAGGCATCTATGTAGACTCATTAATCAATCCCATGAGGCAGCACTACCACCATTCCCATTTTAGAGACGCTGAGCAAACTGAGGGTTGGGAAGGTTATGCAGCATGCTCTGAGGTCACAGAGCAGAGCAAGGACTCAACCAAAGGACATCAGTGCCCACAGTCTTAACCACTACCAATGAAGTCATCCATTCCATAGATACTCTCTGGGTACCTACCTACCATGTGCTAGCTACACCTTAATAAAGTAGACTGTGTCCCTCCTTCATAAAACTTATACTTAGAATCTGTCAACAGTATAATGGCTATAGGTGTTAGGAAGGAAAATAAAGCAGAATAAGGGGTTAAAAAGTGACGACAGGACCTGCTGGCCTTTTAGAGTGGTCAGGATAGGTCTCTTTGAGGACATCTGAGGAGAGACCTGAATCAAGTGAATGAGTGGTTGGCAATGGAAAAGCCACAGCCTAGAGGGAAACAGTTCTGGTAATTGCAAACTATTCATGTGATGTGTGGCATTGGACAGGTGACTTAACTTCTCTGAGCTTCAATTTCTTCATCTATAATCTAGGGGTAATGTACATTTGTCTTGCAGAGTTGTGAGTAAAAGAGAGAGGTGTATATGTGCAAAGCACCCAGCTTAAGGTCACCTCTGGCCTACGCCAACAACAGACACATACAGCTCAATTCCATGTGCCCTTCTTGCCAAGCCAGGAACCCCTCTTCCTGCTCCACAGGCAGTCACTTTCCCTGCTCCCAGAAAAAAAAAAAAAAAGACTCCCTTCCAGGTAGACAACTGCATTGCAGCCCATTCACACCCCCTGATGGCAGGAAGCTGCACTGGGACTGTCTTCAAAGCCTCTAGTCTCTTTATCTCTTCAAAAAGCCTTACCTGAGCACTCACCACCTGCCAGGCACTAGGGATGGAAAAGAAAGATACCCTTCCTGTCCTCCAAGAGCTCAGTCTAGGGTGTGGGCTCAACATGAAGGTAAGCAGGAGAAGCCAGAACAATGAGGGAATGACTCACTATGCCAAGACGGCTTAGGGAAGGCTTCATAGTGGCTGACTCCTAAAGTAAACCTTGAATAGTAAACAGGTAGCAGACATGAGGCGAGGCATTCCACATAGCAGGAACTGTGCATACAAAATCAGGGAAGCTAAAGGAGGACATTGATTGGTTTGAACCACATTTCTCCAGCATGCTACCAGAGCAGCTTGGTTGAAGAACAGACCAAAAGAGACTGGTTCCTGAAAAGCTTTCCATCTGCAGTCTTGGAAAAAGCAAACCCTTTTCTCATGAAAGGGGATTTCTTCCCTAGGATCTCATGTTATCTAATGTTGCCCAATGAATGGCCCATCCTGTCCCGATGGAGAGACGATCTCTACAACCTTGGCCAGGTCTTTTCTTCTCTGTGCCTGTCTCCTCCTCTGTGGAGTGGAAAACTAACCCTCACCTGCATTCCTCTCTAACAGCCATTTGAGCTAACAGCTATGAAAATGGGAAGGAATTACCCTACACCAGCCCCCCAGGGCACGCTGTGCAGTCCCCAACCCTGAGAAAGAGGACAGGCAATAGCCTGGTCCTCTGAGACACCAAATGAGACCCTCCATTCCCCACTGCTCACAAACCCCCACAAAAGTCAGATACTCATATAGTTTTGTTTCAGGTGTTTTATTAAGTGGGCCATATTGCAGCTGGTTGCTAAGTTGCAAAACAACATAAACTTAACAATAATAACATAGCCAGTTAGAACTGTGACAAGTTTTTCCTTTTCTTAAAAAAAAAAAGAAAGAAAAAGACTTATAACACACAATGGAGGGTTAAATAAATAATACATAAAAAAAGAAAGAAAAACCTGTTAAAACATGCTTATGTTTACTTCTGTGCAACTGCCTGTGTGATTTTCTGCACGATGACACATCCCGGCATGTCTCCTTCCCAAATAATACTGACAAAAAAGAAAAGATGTGGAACTGACTCATCAGTGCTCGCAGAGGCGCTACTAAAAATCCCTTTGATTGGCGCTTGGGGCTTCCCGCTCAGCACACCTGTGTGTGGCCCATGAAAGCCAAATATCCATAACAATGTTAATATAGAAAACATTAGTTTAAAAACGATGTAGAATGGCCTCATTAACACGGCAGGAGGAGGAAGCAGAACTGCCCCCCACAGCACCGCAGGCTCAGTCCAGGGAGGCTGCAGGCTCCCAGCAAGGGCCAAGGCGAGGGAGGGCACCAGCTTTAAAATAAGCGGCACCAAACCTCGTCTCCCTCTCCCTATCACTCTTTCACATGAAAGTATGTAAAAAGCAAATCGGCAAATAAACTCTAAAATAGATTATTTATTCCAAAAATCCTCTAGTTTTCTTTTTACAGTGAGTGTACATCTCTCCGTCTCCTGCACAAAGTCCCTCTGGGAAGAAGGGTCAGAGCTGCAGGATGAGTCCTTCTCAGTCCTGCTGCCAGCTGGTGCGGGGAAGTCAGATGTCGATGCCCTTGACAAGGGATGTTTCCAGCGTGATGTTGAACTCCTGCAATGTCTGCAGCACGCGGATCAAGGAATTGACAAGCGTATGGTCTTTGATGAGCGCCACATCTTCATACATGTGGGCAGTGATGGGGCAGTCAGCCAGCAGAGCAATCCAGTGGTGGAGGAGGTGATCTCTGGCAGGGCAGGAACAGTCCAGATGGGTCAGAGGAAAAAAGGTTAGGGCAAGGCTAAGAGGGACACCTGCTTCCCATCACTCGCTGAACAAAGCCTGAAGCTGGAAAGGCTGACGGCTCCTCCCCGCTCCTTTCCCTCACCTAACAGGAAGTGGCAAGGAGGCCTGGCATGGCTTTAAAAAATTCCCACTTGAGGCTGCTCAGCCCCATGGACATCAATCCAACCTGACCCAAGCTGCCCTGACATCCGCCACCAGGCTTATTCTTCTACCCCTGCCTCCCTCTCCCTCTCCCTCGAACCCCACACCAATCAGACACCACTTTCTCCACCCCAATAGCCAGTATCTCCCAGAGCATCACTTCCCCCCACAGCTACCATCACCAGGAAAAATACTCACAGCCAACATCTACAAAGCACTTAGCATGTGACAGGCACTATGATAAGAAATTTAACCTTCCTGACAACCCTATCATATGAGATAGATGCTATTAGTGATATTAATATACCACTTTACAGATAAAGAAATTGAGGTGCACAGAGATTACAGAGCTTGTCCATGATCACACAGCTACCAAGTGGCTATTCTGAGACAAGAAACTAATGAATCTGGTTCCAGAATCTCTTCTTAACCACTCTGTCAACTCTCCTCCCTCCACTGCCTGAGCAAACTACTGCCTTCAGTTTATTTAGGCTTCATGTTGTTGTCTGATCTACTAGAATAGTCCCTAATAATCTTGCTTACTGTAATGCACTGAAATATCAGGTCAGTCCCCTGATTAAATAAATCTGTTCTAAGATGGAAGGACTTTTTCTCTGATCCAGCTCAAGGACGCTACCCATTCATCTGTGTCCACTACTGTCCTTCCCACATTCCACCTGTTATTTCCTAACTAACCCTTTGCACTTCCTTTAGGGCCTCTTTGCTATTCTATTTCAAATTCCCTCTGTACTTTTACCCTTCCACTAAGGTTCTCTTCAAGAACCACTCCCTGATACCTACTCTGATCTTTCTCTGCGTTTTTAGCATACCGTATGAAATGGTACTTCTGCTTTGAATTCTCACAAGCCTCTGCCTTGTACTGTATTTACTTAGGGTGACTGAGCTTCTGAATGACACTCTGCTTCAATTTTCAACATTTAGGTGGCTTTATTCCTTCACACCAAAATGTGGCTCCTCCTCCAAGTACACAAAAACCCTCTTCCCAACTCTCAAGGATCCCAACACATGCATGGTACATGAAAGGAATTAAGGTCCTCTAGGAAGCCCTCCAAGACCTCACCTGCCAGTGGTGTCTAATCACTAGCTACTCCCCACTCCTGCAACACACTAGGTCACCAGCAACATCTGTAAGGCTGGCTGCTGTGCACTTGAGGCGATTAAGTCTGTGGTACCTGGCTCCCAAGCACACCAGCATCTGAAACTTGCCGTCCTTGCCGATGTTCCGGGGAGTATTATTGATTGCAGTGACAAATCGGCAGAAGTTCCGGGCTCTTGTATGCCAATTTTCTTCAGGAACAACTTCATTCTGCTCTAAAGTCTCATAATAGGTTTGTGCTTTTTCTGTGAAGAGGAGAAAAGCTTGCCAATGTAAAAGGTTTTCCAAGCTGACCTATCTTTGACTACCCTGCAGGCCACTTGCCGTGGGTCTCTCCACATTGATGCAGATAACTTAATGAGAAAAAACAAACATTTAGGTGGCTTTACTGATCACATTTCAAAATGATCCTTATGTTCTCTATCCTTATGCTTTTATTTATGTGGCCCTTCATATAAAGATGGTCCTTTACTTAGCCTGAAGATTAAAAAATAGAGAGAGAACTAAGTTTCCTGTATGAAAATTCTCCAAGCAGAAACAACACAGAGCTTGGGCACCACTGCTATGAACTAGCATTTTGATTCCAAAGGAGGAAGAGGACTTCTGACTAAGCCTGTACTATACGGCGGACACCTGTAACCTTTCCAGTCCAATTCTCAGATGAAGGTGGGATGAAGGTGGAGGGAAGGCTTCTGTCATGTCACTCCCTTCAAGAAACGCCAGAACAAACAACAGATCTAATTTTCCAGTCACCTGATTCAGGCTCTCACCTTGGGCCCTAGTGGTAGCACCCACGTTATGTTGCTAAGTCCCATGTCTCTGCATGCTTTCCCCACCCTCACATCGTAGCCCAACTCACCCAGGAAATCCCAAATGAAGACATTTTTGAAGAGTCGGGGTGATTTAAATCCATGCTGGAAAGCCTGCTCCAGGGCCGAGACCAAGCCACACTCTCCACAAAGCAACAGTGTCAGACTGCCTCGCTAAATAAGGAAACAGGGGAGAATGCCAGGTTTGTTTTAGGCAGGCTGCCTCCCACCCCTGTATCTCCAGACGTACAGCCCATGGTTTGGGGCAGAGGGTGGGAGGTGGGGGGTGGGGATCGGCAGCAAAAGACAAGCAGGGAACTTGCCTATTCCCCCAGCAAGGCTCAGGGCAGCTCTTTCAGAGCTGGTGAAGAGATGACAGATCTGGGTCCTACACAAGAATTCACACCAGGACAAAGCCAGTGTCACCAATGATCAGGGAGACTCAGCACATCCAGAACACAACAGGAATACACACTGTTTGCTAGGGGACTTCAGTGTTTAAGAAAAATAGGGGAACCCAAGGCAGAGGCCCCTAGAAGAAGGAATCTACTAAATCCTAACACTCTGGGTTGTCCACAGCACACAGACCAGGGACAAAATTACTCTCTTCTATCTAATATAAGGCCCTGAGTGGCAGGACAGGAAGGCTTACCTCTTTCTCAGGCTTATGGAAGTGCTTCACAATGCCATTGACTGCCTCCCCGATGGACTCCTGGATCTGTCCAGTGTTCAGCTCTAATAAAAATCAAGCAGACATCCCTAACAAATCAGAATCAAGGAGACATCTCTAATCAATCAGAGGCTAACAGTGCTTAACTCACTAAATAGAGGAAACTGAGGACACAGGGAAGGCCCATGAGAAAGGCAGGGCAGCTTCGACCCTGGGAAGAATCTGAGCTAACTGCTGAGCTAGCTCTTCAAAAAACTGTGGGAAAAAAGAAAAGCGAGTACCTTAGAGTTCTATCTCTAAGAGATGCTGATAGTTTATTTTTCATTTTACTCTAGGACTTTTGGCAACCAAATGAGTGTCAACATGACTGTGAAGGCCAGGAATAAGGAAAGATAAGACCAAAAATCAGACCCCTCTCCTTTCTAGGAATTACATACAAATAGCACAAAGGATCCAGGGTGGGCTGTATGAGGGCTTCCCTCTTATACAGCCCCCTCTCTTAAGTCACTTTCAGGCCTCTAAGGAGAATGCCAAATCCCTGTAGTGATTCAAGAGAGGAGTGTGACAAATGCCTGTGGTTGCTTTGTCAGCAGAGATGATACCGAGTAGCTGCACAGGCTGGGATCTGGGCTTCCGTATCAGAGATCCCAGAGATTCTGCCCATCTCCCCAAGCTGGTAGACACGAGACACTCCTCTCTCTTACTGGGCTTGTTGTTGGGTGAGATGGTAACAAGCCTCCGGATGACGCTGGGGGACTGTTGCAAGGGCGGGGTCCGGCATGGCCTCTCATCCACCTCAGGCTGGGATGTAAGCAGTTCCCCAACTAGAACCCGCTCGAGGCTTCCGTCGTCCATGCCTTTTCCCAACCACCGGCCACACGGGAACCTAAATGCAAGAAAAGAGCTTATCAGAATGGCCAGCTTTGCCACTGTCCTTCCTCTTGTTGTTCAGCGAGAGCAATCAACAAAGCTGTTTCCAAGACTATTTATCTCACTATGTCATCAGGAAGTCACACAGCAATCAACCTGAACACAGAAATACCATACATCTTCACTTGGAAAATGCTACTTCCATTTCTTTTCGATGTGTGAGAGAGAGCCAAATAGTAAGCTGCCTCAGACTATCATAACCTAACAAGTCTCCTAGAGACTCCAAATACCCAAGCACCAAAGTCCCTGGTGGTAAACCTTATCCCTCTGTCTTAGGGCATCACTGAGGGACACTTACTTGTAGGTATGTCCTGTGATCTCATTCCTGACCATCACATACTCCACCAGCCACTTGGCATACAGCCCCGAGTTATCATGGCCTATCTGCACAGTAGTGAGCTTCCCCAAGTTCTGGCACTGTGGAAGAAAATCAAGCAGAGAAGATGGGGGAGGAGAAAGGAGCAGTATTCCTTGGAGGCACAGATCTGGCTACCTGCAACCTGGGCACTCAGCATGTGCAGGAACAGAGCTCAGGGCTCCACCTATCTCCAGAGCTGGGAGTACAGCATTACCCCTAAGGGGGCCCATGGCTAAGAAAGAAGATGCTGCTACCTGTAGGAAGACTAGAGCATGGGAGCAGAAGGATCCGGAAGTGGGAAGGACTGAGATTCAGGGGTTTCTGGAGAAGCTTGAATTCATCAACTGAAAGAATTCTTAGGATTTCTCAATACACCATGAACAAAAGTGTCTGCAAATCCAAAGAGGTTAAGTGCCTTCTAGGCAAAGATAATTTAGATAAGGCAGGCTTCCTCCCTCTGATCATTCAGGACAGGTCAGCTATGCTGATGCATAATACTGGCAATAGCTGTAAATGCTGTAAATGAAACCCGAAGAAAGCTCCACAAAGCAACTGTTGCAAATTTGGATCCCCACAGAGCCTGGAGTTTTGATCTCTGAATAACACATACCTCAAAGGTCATCTCTAACACGTTCCTGGGAATCTGCAGGATCTGTGTCTCGCCCAGTTCTCCTGAGATGCAAATCCATGGGTTGGCGGTGAACATGGAGCCCCCTAGTTTCTTGCTTGGTACAATCAGGATGTGGTATGGGATCACTATTTAGGAGAAGGCATTGAGAAGAATCAGGAAGTCCCTGCACACCTGATAGGGCCCTTACCCCTCCAGGTGTGCTGGCATGACTGCAGTCCATGTATTAGCCAATCCCCCACCTCCAAACTCATTCCTCCCAGGGTTACCACCCAAATTGCCAAGATTCAAGCCCAAATGCAGGCTCAGGATCTATGTAAACCTGTTCCTTAAATAATACACCAAATCTTAACACTGCATTAAACTATTTCAGAGCACTTTTCAAGCCACCATCTTATGAATTCAAGTGACAATTTTAGGAGAAGCCACACAAGTGTTAACGACCCTTTCTCTGAGGCACTGAGGAAGAATTACCTCTCTCAGGTCTTCTAAATTTCAATCCAGTGCTGCTTTTATGGAAGCCTAAAACCCTTATCTCTAAAAGGAAGGACTGGTGTCCTATAGAAACAAAAGTCCACAATGACGAGGCTACTGAGCCACTGGCCAAACAACCAGCCATGGGGCAAATTTAGAGACTATCCCTACCCATCAAAGAAAGATGAGGTTCCAGAGGTTTCCTTAGACCATACTGAACTGTTTTCCTCACTATGCAAATAGGGGGACTAAGGCCCATAGCAGGGGTAGACACTGCTCACAGACACACAAGGAGTTAAGGCAGAGAGGCCCAGGCCCAAACCCCCCATTACCATCTGGAGCTCTTTCTTTTAGTTCAGAAAACCTGTTTTTCCCTGTAGGCTAGTCTGAAACTTTCTGTAATGCTGGGTGAATTCACAAGATGGTGGCTTGAAAAGGGGTGGGGGAAGGGGAGATTCTTTACAGATGTGCAAGAGGGCAGTGAACTTCACCACCCCACAACTGTACCCCATCCCACCCCAATTTCGTGACCCTGGACTTTCACAGCAGTGCTTAGGACAACTGTGATAACACAATGATGGAAAGGACTGAGTTTCCCAGTTCAGAACAAGAATAAAAAGCTTTAGAGAAAAAAAACCTCCAAGGAAGGCAAGTATACCCCACAGAAGCAAATGACAAAGCATAAGTATAAACTTGCTTTGCTAAAAGGTGGACAGTGCATTAGCTTCAGGCGGGCTCGTGAAGACTGGGGCTGAGAAGACCAGTGGGAGCACAGGACTACTCACAGATAGTTGTGAAGACATTGGTGAAGCAAAAGTAATCAACGGCATTGAAAGAGAGGAGGTGATAGAGGAACTGCTCCTTTTCGTCGTCACAGCGCAGGAAGGCATAGCGTTTGTATAACTTTCTGTAGAAGAGAAGGCAATATATCAGTCCCCCAGCCAAAAGGAGGAGAAAGCAGCTAGAATTATTCAGGCCTTGAAGGAGAGATCTACAGGAAGAGTTAATGTCAAGTCTCAAGTTTTTTAGGGTCAACTAAGAAAGAAACAAAACCAGCCGAGGACTAGAGGAAAGTGGCTTCAGTTACAGTGGCAACTACAGAAACAAAACTCTGTGTTCCAAGGTAGAATATCAAGTGTCAGAGGGTCATGGGTCCCTCCTAAACTGGAGGCTGGAATAATTTCCATCAGGGATGACACAGGCCTTGCAGGGTTCTAGCTACGTTACTGCCCCAGTGTGTGACATAGGAGCAGTAATGGTAGGAGGTCTCTCTTGACCATTCACCACTAGAATTAGTCCCAGGCCCTCAGCAAACCTGAGACCCATGAGTCAGAACACTGCTCTGAATGTGAATGTAAGCCCAGGACAGCTTTAGAGGCAAAAAGGGAATGATCCAATCACAGGCAAGGAATTGCTGCACAGATCATGTACTTTACCTCTTCTCAGACTTTCTCTCTTTCTCACCTCTTCTCCCTGCTGCTTAAAGGTCAACTTCTTTGGCATTGCAGGCCTTCTGCAACTGTACGACAATGACACCTTCCCCAAGGAGAGGAGATGCAGAGTGCCAAATGCGCAGGCCTCACCCAGAGAAATAAAGAGAACAAAAAGGCAACTGTCCTGGTTGCCAAGACTGCAATCACAGTAGCCAGAGAGGTATGGGATTTAGTAGACTTGTGAGGTTCTGCCTAAACAGACTTTTAAGTTATTTTCAACAAATAATTCACCAACCAAGGCCTACTATCTAAAGATACTAGAGAGGGAAACACCTGTCCTCAAATATAGTCTAGGTAAATAAATCAACTCAAGGTCATAGTACAAGACTGCCCATGAGTTGCCAAATGAAAGGCTCTCAGGGAATTTAAAGAGCCAAATGTGGCAATGGTCTTTGAAGGCTTTCCACAAGAGGGACCTGGAGGACAGCATGAGTTTAGACAGGCAAAATAGGAGAAAAAGAGGAGCATGCAGAAACCAGTCTGGTTGGAGCTGAGGTCTCAGGGAAGTGACTGGTTAACAGTAAGGCTGAATAGTTAGGCTAGAGTCAAATAAAGGAAGGTCCTAAATGCTGAGGTTAAAGATTCAGCAATCTGTCTTGTAAGTCATAGGTTTACAATTTGCCCTAGAAGTAAAAGCCACAACTCACTCAGAAAATTTAAATTCAGTGCAGCTGGAGGATGAAGAGGGACTTAAGATGAAAATGAGACAATGGTAGTGAGTGATAGGTGGGGACACAAACTAAGGACCTGAAATGTGTACATGGGAGGTAAAGCAAAGCAGGAAGTCAGGCTGAATCCAAATTTCTCCCTAAGAAGGGAGGTATGGGGTCATTACAAGAGAATAGTGGAGACAGTAACAAAAATTTGAAAGACAGGTAGTTATGGTGAAGACTCTGCGAAGCTTGCTTTTGTTCTCTCTGAGCTAAAAGACATTTAAATGTAAATAAACACAGAACTAGAACTCAGAAGAAATGTCAGAGCTAGAGCTTCAGATGTGGGAGTCATCTGTTTGGAGGTAATAGAATCCATGAGAACAGTGAGATCACTAAGTGAGATGAGCAAGTGAGACAGTGAAAAGAGCATGTGTGAGTGCAAAGAATTGAGAACTGTGGAAGCCCACATCCTGGGAAGAGTAAGAGGAGAAAGAGAACAGATGGTACAGGGTGATGGCAGTCATACAAAGTGAGTTTCAAGGTAAAGGTGGCATTATATAGAGCCCTACCTGCAGAGAGGTCAAGGAGAAGAGTCTGGGCTCACTTTATGAGAGCTAACTTTTCCCCTTAGAATCACAGTTTACTAGCAAGTACAAACCTAAA
Source organism: Scalopus aquaticus (assembly GCA_004024925.1). Classification (NCBI taxonomy): domain Eukaryota; kingdom Metazoa; phylum Chordata; class Mammalia; order Eulipotyphla; family Talpidae; genus Scalopus; species Scalopus aquaticus. The sequence goes on along the minus strand of PVIJ01002720.1, from coordinate 51,305 downwards.
AGATGGCAGCAGCTGGATAGGGCCATCTTGGAGCAAGGGATTTGGCCCTTGCTGCTCTGAGCCTGAGCCTGCTGGCCAGAGAATTATTAGCTCCAATCTGGCTCTCTCAAAAGGCTGTTAATGTTTTAGAAATGTGGGTTCCCTTGACAAGACATCTAAAAATGGTGGAACTGGATTGATGGGGGCTTCAACACGTGCTTCTATGATGAAATTACAAACTCAAGTGAATGAAAAGGGAAAGACTGTGGACACCAAGTTTAAAACATTTTGCTGTGGTTCTGCAACTACCTCTAGTTCTTTAGCACTGAATGGGTGAAAAGGAAGACAGTGGAGGAAGGCTTGATGATCAAAAACACAGACATTGCCAGAAAACTCTGCCTTCTTCCTGTGAAACCATACTGCTGCATACTGGCTAAAAATGCAACCAAGGCCACTCTGGCTGATTACAAATTAAAACAACAACCCAAGAAGGGAAAGGCAGAGAAGAAATGACCCGCTGGCAAAGCCCTTAGCTGGCTATTTGCTCAAGTGCCATGCAGTCACCATAGATTTACCGAAGCTCCTCATACCACAGTAAGAGAGCTATGAAATGCACATGTTTGCTATTCACATCGTGGCACTGCGGCAAGGAAAATACACAGTTTCATTGTTCTGAACCTGTGGTTTCTTTCAGCCTACTTTATGACCTTAACTCAATTCATGTATATTTTAAATTGTGGGTCTAGCCTCAAAACTGAAATCAAAATAAAGTTTCAAGTTTTGATAGTCCATAAAGTGCACAAATACCTAATTTCATCTGAATCCATTTTGGGGAAGAATAGCAATAGGATGCCTTGGTATGATTATTTGATAGAACCAGTAATTGACATAAAGGCAGGTCTGCATATATATAATAAATAAAATAATCTAAAATAATGTTAAAATAAAAGAATTCATAATTCAATAGGTCCCATAAATATAAGATCCCCTTATGTTGCCTTCACCTTATTTCCATCTCCAAGCTACAATCTTGGGCATAACCTGGGAATTCCAGAGACTCAATAACATTTTATCACAATATAATCTCCCAAGGGTGTTTAGCTCTTCCTGCATGCAGCCAGGCACACATTTTATGTGCACAATTGAATAACTACTAGGTACTTGGCAACAGGCTCAGCATTAGGAAAGGTACGTGGTTCATGCTCTCAATGAACAAGTTTAAATAAGCAGCAAGCAAACAGATAACAATAATAATACGGTCCATCCACGGTAAAACAGGGATGAGCAAATATTGTAACAAATGCCATGGCTACCTGGAGGAAGAACAGACCAAATCTCTAAGGAGTTTAGTCAAACTGCAAAAAAATCTTCTAAGTAGGCCCAGTAGAGAGAAGAAAGGGATTAGGTCATATAGGAGTACAGACAATAAAGGACTGAATATATCCTGAGACAGGTGACGTGGCTGGAGCATTAAACATATTAAGTAGAAAGAAGAGACAGGACAGGATGGAGAAAGAGGTAGGTTTGATGAAATACCCTTTTCTTTCCCTATATTCCATCTGAAATGCAATCTGTGGCAGCCAAACTCTCATTTTCCAATCACTGGAGTAGCACAGGTGTCAGAACAGCAGGTGAGGAGTTACTAAGTACTGAGAAAACTTTGCATTTATGTCCTCTAACAAGGATACAGTTTTTAGAAACCAATATTAGCCTCCTCAGCAAGGTCTCTGCCCTGTTTGTTATTTCCTCCCACATTCCAAACCTATCCTGGGTCCCGGACTTCATAAAGTTCTTATGCTTGACACCCTTTCAGCTACCTCTGCCTTTACAGTTACCTCTCTATCCTCCTGCTGACTTGCAGCCTCTCCTGACACATTGGCCCATAGGAATCACTACCGTTCTAACCAGGCCTTGGTACCCACAATTACAGCTACAGAATTTTCCGGGACACACAACTGTCCTCTTGTATCTGGTTTGCAAACATTTTTCTTTCAAATTCCAGGTTAACATATTCATTTAGTCTCTTTTAGTTGTCTTAATATTCAAATTTAGTGCTAAACTTCATGTCCCCACAGGAAATCAAATTTAAGCACTGCTATCTTATAACCTCTCAAAGTGAGCTCTTTAACCTACCAGTTTTAAACCTTTTTTTTTTTTTGCTGTGGTTTATACATACAATAAACTGTCTAAAAATTATACTGTTACTCTGAATAAAAACTGATTCTGCAGTTTTCATCAGTTGGCTCACACAAAATTTCCCCAAGATTCACTGCTCTGCTTTATCATCCTAGGGGAAATCACATAAATAAAGGATACAATAAAAAGACGCCAAAGAAATGATTTAAAACAACAACAATACCTAAAAGCCTTGCCCGTGAAGAAAGACCCAAATATATTTTATTCAGGAAAAGACATAGAGAGATGCTAGTTGCAGACACCAAGAAGGATAGTTTTCCTCCCCACCTGCTCTAGCAGCTAGGGTATAGAAAGAATGCAAAGGATATACAATCAAGAGAAAGGAACTGTAGGTTTAGTAGGATTAGTGAATGCCAGGAGTGTGAAAGCATTGGAATTCTTCCTTTCTCACTCTCTGGGTGGAAAGTGTAGAAGGAAAGGACCTAGAAGGGTCATCTGAAAAACCCTTTTAAAAAGCTCCAGGGGGACTTAGGCAGGGTCCAGAGAGGAACAGCAAGGACTTGGTTACTTTGGGCTGGTCTTGGGCTCAGGGGATAAGAGGACATCTCAGGAAAGAAACTGAGAAAATTTCCTATGCCCAAGTCACAAGTGTATAGCAAACATAGGAGGAACTGCAAAACTGAGGTAGTAAACAAAAAACCCATTCTTCTCACATCCTCTTCATTTTAGGGCATGCAAATTGAGAAGGTACAAAAAGAGCAGATATATTCAAATTATTCTTCCACAGACAAAGAAAAAGAGGAAATACTGCAAAATCTCACATGCAATTTGAGTTTAGCTGAATATAGCAACAATAACATACCGAATACATCCCCTACCCATACAAGTGGTTCCAACCCTCCCCACCATTCCTGGAAGCCTGTTTCCACAGGTGGCATGGTCTTACTTAGTAAGCTCATGGTCTGAGAGAAGCTGCTTCAGGTGTCTGGAAAGTAACTTTTTTTCCATGGACAGTCGCACCCATGCTCTGGCCTTTCCCACATCAGTCTTGATTTCCCCAATGTTTTGGATGTGCCTGAGGAAAAAATGGGAAAAGGGAAGTGGAGATGAACTCACTACCAATACTACCCCTCTAAATCAAAGGCAGTCCTGTAAGGTAGCCCTTTCCCAGCATGAAGAGTTCATCTCTTTTGTTTTCCAAATTCTGGGCCACCATGTAGCTTCACCATAACTGGGGGAGGAATAAGAGGAGAAACTGCAAAAAAGCCAGGCTAACCCTGTAACCCTAAAAGGCACTGGTATAATTCTCTAAAAATGTCAGGAAACCCAACTGCTTATGCTGCTCTACAAATGTACCATGAAGCACAAGACAGATGAGGAGAGCTTCCTGGTTGACTAATGCTACAGAAACCCAAGTCACTGAGACTGTAATTTTCAAAGTGGACATCTAAGCAGCAACTGAAAACAGTATTTTAATGGCTTATTACATATGACTCCACAGACCTCATATCCTGAATAAGTGATATCCTCAGGGGAGACATGACTGAGCTGGCATCAGACTTTCTCCGTTCTGAATCAAGAAGTATTCCTAGGACAAAAAAAGCTGGTCATATCCAAAGAGATCTGATATCCAAAGAGCTAGCTATACTTCTTTATCTCAAATTACAAATTTCTACAGGAACAATTGGTTACTTTGATAATATTTTGATAAATCATTAACATTTATTAAGTACCTGATAGTATCAGATTTTATGCTTTTAGGGATACTATCTCACTTAATTCCTCTAACAATTTACAAGATAAGAAAGGTATCTCCACTTAATAGAGGAGGAAACTGAAGTTCAGAGAGGTTTGCTACTTTGCCCTGGTGACCAAGTAGCAAACTCAGGACTGAAACACAGAGTTCTTGGTTCCTCAGCATAATCCATGGAAGCAGTGTTTCTACTTGGAGCTACTATTCATGCCCTGCTCTGGCCTTAAATCAAGTTACAAAAGAGCCAAGGGAATGTGTCAAATACATGTAAAGTATAAGCTTAGGACCACAGATACAATACCTGTATATCTTCATGTCTAGCTCAATATTTAAAACTTAGCATCTTCATCACCTGAGAATTTTTGGTTATAGTTTAACCCTTAGCAATAACTTCCATTGCCTTCCTGAGAAGAATCTGCTCTCATAACCAGAAATCAGACCAAAAACTCCTTATAAAGCTACTTAAGCAGCTCTTGTACCTGGTCTTCAAGCAACTATCATCCCAATGTTCAGTGCTAGTTGAGGTTAACTAGCTCAATGGCAAAGATAACACTAAGTTGTTGCTCATCTTTTCACCCCCATATAAACGCATCCATTAGAATAAGAACACCCCCAAAAGGTAAACTCTCTGGCAGAGAAGGGAAAATGAGGATGATATGAAGGGAAGATGCTATGAAGAAATAATAAAGATGGGACTGTCCAAAAAGGGACACTGTAGAATGGGGTTAAGAACATCAGACCAGGAGACCAGAAACCTGGCTCTTAATCTGACCGCTCCATTAATTCACTGTGTGGTCCTGAATAAATTTAATTCCTCTCTGTATCCCAGTTTCCTCCTCTTATAAAATAAGGGGACTAGACTACATATCTGAAGTCCCTGCAAACTCTGACATTTTCAGAACACAAAGAAAGTATAAGGACTCATTCACATCAGGCCTTGACTTTGGGAGTTCCAAGGTAGGCACTGACAAGGCAAGACTGTCTTAACTGATAAGATAGAGAACATCAATGCCCACCGTAGAGAAATAAAAGACACTGAAAACAGCCTGTGCCAAACATGGGACATCAATATCACACAAATTCATTTAAAAATTAAATTCATTGATTCTATGATGATATGTTGATAGAAATCTTCTAACTTGACGATCAAAGGGGCATAGAGCCACATGACAATAACAAACATCATGGCTTTGGCATGCTCTGTGGTTGTAGAGTTTATGGTTTAACAATGAAAACAGAAAACATTCCAGAGCAAAAGTTTCATGAACCTGGAATAGCCTGCAGCAAATGATCACTCCGTGGAGACACTTACCTGAGGTATTGAGGCTTCCTGAAGTGAGTTTTCTCTGTCGGTTTTCCTGATAATGTAACAAGTGGGACCACAAGGCTGATTTCCCCTGGAGTCAGTGCAAGGGAGAAATATCTATCAGTTTAGGTTTTAGCAGCCAAGACATGCAGTAAACAGCTAGAGATAGTTTGAACATATATATATATATATATACAGGCTTTTGCTGAGTAGTATCAGTAGTATTTCTCAATGCACACCCAGATGCAAGGTATATAAATATATCCCCTCCCTAAAACACAGGAGAAATATAATGGAGAACAGAAAAGGTATATAGTCTCCCACTGGAAACAGAAAGAATATATCCAAAGAGAACTTGCAGAGGGACCAGCAGATACAAAAGAAAAGGCAAATAACCAATCAACCTTCAAATGGTCTATTATTGGTTGAAGGTCAGCTTGGACAAAGCATGATGACTTTTGCACTGAAAAGCTGACATCCAGACTATAATTCTATGGCAGTTGCTGAATTTTCTAAAACATTTAAAGATATTCCTGCCCTTAATAGTACAGGCTAGGGAGAAAAAGTCATCACTATAATGAGAATTTACTACTGAAGGTACAGTTGAAGTCTTCAGGAAGATAAGCTGAGTCTTAACTGCAAGCTGAGTAAAGTGCCCCTAAGAGGGAGGGATAAAATCACTGTCTGAGTGAATTCAGTCATAATCTAAATGCATGATGGAAACCAGGTAACCAGGTTATTACCTCTAGACTAGAACAAACCTGAAGATCATCTCAGCAGGAGAAAGATGTTCTAGAAACAAGTTATAGCAAAATGGATGCCTAGGAGGAAAAGCTATAAGGATCCAACATAGACAGACAGGGTTAATACCTAGCTGAAGATGTCCCTGAAGGCATAAATACCCTGCCAGCAAGTGAAGACTCTCACTTCTATCTGGTGACACTGACAATGCTCTACTTTTGGAGCTCCAAAAGCAGGACTCAGAACAAAATGGGACCTCAACTGAAAAACTCCCACTGTTTTGTACTGGAATGTACTGTTTCTCGTCAAACAAGTGCCTGTCTAATCAAAATGAAAGGAGAACCAGGCAGACTCTAGAAGAAATTCCCTGTGCTTTGGGAATTCTATCAGGGTAAGCCCTGCAAAGCCTCTAATGACAGGTTTAGAACATCTGATGATATGGAACTTTTTAATTTAGGAAGAGGATCACTAACTCCCTAGAGATTTTTAATGGTGAATATTAAAAAGTTCTGGGGGTATATGTTTTACCAAAAAGCTAAAAGAGCTCAACTATTGTGTCAAGGTTGCTTTAAAGAAAATGATAAAATATTATATCTATTCTATTCATTTGTTATAAACAAAAGAAACAGAAATCTTTCACATAGAACCCAGCAGTTAACAACAGGACCTAGTCAGTTAAAAAAAAAAAAAAAAGCAACAAACCTAGCATAATAACAGCTATCAAGTGTTGCATACCTCATATGACAGTACTTATTTTATTACATCTAACTTATCACAAACAATCTTGAAAGGTAGGTTTTATTAACTCTGTATAGTATGAATAATGAAGATGAGGTTGCTCAAAAACTGCAAGTCACTTAAAGTCATCCAGTGGAGACAGGATTCAAATCCAAGTCTGACACTAAAGCCCAGAGTGTTGCTATTACATTATAGGGTTCTCAAAATTTTAGGGGTGTCATACACAATTTAAAAAAAAAAAATCTATAATCACACAGTTGTTTATAATACTGAAAAATTAAAAATAACCTAAATGACTAATAATAAGGGACTGATTCAAGTACTGCATATCAACACAATGGACAGTTATTAAAAATGGATTTTAAGAATCTGGCAAGATGCTGGGCTTGCCTTCTGCATATACTCACAATTAAATTGTGAAAGAACAAGGTCAATACCCCATCAAAAAAAAAATGGACTACTACATATCAGCAGCAACAGCAAGAGGTAGGACAAACTTTACTAATTAAACAGTGTTTACAGCAATATCAGGGTAATATAACCACACAAGAGGGAGGGGTGGCTGTTTCATAGAACCCACTACAGTTTTTGAGTCAGGGGCACATACTGTATTGGGGACTTTGGAGACCTGGCACTACACTGGTTAAGGGGGTGCAAAGTATTGACCTCCAGGACACAGGGTGCACTACTGGAGAACTACAGGAGCAGGGGAAGACTGAAGATTACTAGCTTGAGCCTGAAGCTCCCAATATAAAACAGCTGGAGTCTGAACTGGTGGGGAGAGCCTATGTCTCTTCATAGAAGAGGCTACTACGCAGGCTGAGACGGGTGTGTGCAGGTACGTACACACACACACACACACACACACACACACACACACACCTAAAACAGACTATACAAACAAACATTTTCATTAACCAGAGTTTAAGCATCTGTTAACAAGAACAAACATCCCAAAAGAAAGTTCCGTGCTGGAAAAGAAAAAAGAACAACTCCTGGCCTGTGAACCTATCTCAAGAGTGATTCATGTCCAGCACTACATAGTGCCTAGAGGGTTTGAGAGGCTAGACAAGAGACTTGTAAGACACTTAGAGCAAGGAGCTGGCCTAGAGGAAGGGATTACTGTGAATTTCTACCACACAACTCTTGGTATCCACAGCACAGTAGGATACTTGAATAATGCTCAATTAATAAACAGGCAGCAAATATGAAGAGACAATTCACCAAAGAGGATATCCAGGACAACAGATATACGAAATCATCGCATCCACTAAGACAGATGCAGGTTAAAATGATAATGAGACACCATCACACACCCATGAGAAGAGCACACATTAAAAAGACCCCCAAAAGTAAGTGCTGGAGAAGATGCAGAGAATGAGGAACCCTATTACACTGTTGGTGGGAATGTAAACTGGTGCAGCCATTATGGAATGCAATCTTAATTTACCTTAGAAGAGGTAAGCTCCTCAAGAAGATGAAACCATCAAAACAAGAAACTATATACTCTACAGTGTTTACTGCAGCACTGTTTACAATAATTAGGACATGGAAGCAGTCTAAATATTTACCAACAGAAAACTGGATCAAGAAAATATGGTATGGAAAAATGAAATGTAGTCATTTATAGCAAAGTGGAAGACATTTAAGGGAACTGTGTGTAGTAAAGCAAGTCAGAATAACCAAGACAGACACTAGACATTTACACAGTGGGCAATTTGACATAAGTCAAATACTTGAAAAGCCAGAGGACATTAATAAATGCCATGAGGACTCCGAAGCCAAGAGGGAAGGAGGAGGGAAACATGATGTAAAGTAAAGGATGGTGGTGTTGAAAAAATAATACTGCCAATAATACTGCCAAAATAGACTACTGCAAATTGTACTATTATCCAAAGGTGAAAAAAGTAAGAAGGAAATAAGAAAAAATTAAAAGACAAAACACTGTCTTTTATGTTTATCAAGAATGGCAACAAAGAGCAATTTGTAGTCTTCATAACAAGCAGGAAAGTTAAACTAAGGGTGATTCTAGTTAGTTATACATGGTTTACAGAGCACTAATGGTCAGGAGAAACTCTTTCATCTGAGCACACACTTCAAAGTTCCAATGACATGATAAAGGAACTAAAGCAACTTTGTATTTGTTTGAAAATACAATCCTCAATGAGACACTGCATACTTAACTAAATGCAGAAACAGTGCTGAGGTGGGTTTAATTTGTGAAATGAGTATAAGCTTTGATGAGCTGTGATGTTTGCTACTTAGAAATAGAAAACTTTTAATTTTACATATTTTACATATTAATTTTACATATTTGCATATTAATTTTACATAGTCATCTGAGGGTTGACACAAACATAAAATAAATAGACTCTTCAAATTAACTTAGTTTGCTATTTTTCTCAGCAAAAAAAATGTTATGTGTAAAAATATGTTTAACTACAAATACCTCAATTTAAAAAACACTGAGATTTTAGAAGACTAGCAACCACAAACATTTAAATAGAACCTACCAGATACCATGCTCAGAGCTTAGCTCAGTGTTTTACATGAATTATCTTATCAACTCTTCCCAAGAATCCTATGGATGTGGATACTTTTAACATCCCTTCATACACATAAGGAAACAAGTTTAGAGAAGCTAGGTATCTTGATCAGTTGTATAAAATTAGTAAGTAGGAATCAATTTGATTCCAACTTGAATCTATTTGATTTACAGTCTGACTTACGGTCTACGCTCTTAAACACTATACTATCACCTATAAATTAGTTAAGAACATGGAAAATATTACCAGTTGACTAAAAGTTACTAAATATTAGGTATAGTATAATGCCATTTGGATTAAAAAAAAAAACTTCATTGAGCTAATTCACATCATATCACCATAAAATTCACACAACGTATAAAATTTCTATGCAAAAAAATTCTGGTTTTTAGTATACTCTGAGTTGTACAACCATCACCACTAATTTTAAAACATTTCATGACCCCCTAAAGAAGTCCCATACCCATCAGCAGTAACTCCCTGCTCTTCCCTCCAGCCTCTGGCAACTCTTAATCTACTTTCTGTCTATGAATTTGCCTGTTCTGGATACTTTATATAAATGGGATCATACACATGGTCTTTTGTGACTGGATTCTTTAACTTAGTGTGCTTTCAAAGTTCATTTATGTAATACCATGTATCCATACTTGATTACTTTTACTGTTGAATAATATTCCATTGTATGGATTTACTACATTTTACTTTCATCCATTCATCAGGTGAAAGACATTTGGGTTGTTCCACTTCTTGGCTATGAGGAAAAATGCTACTATGAATATCTGTGTACAAGTTTTTATGCAGAAATATGTTTCCATTTCTCTTGAGTACATAGGGGAAAGTACTGCTGGGTCATATTACCATGGGTGTAACATTCTGAGGAACTGCCAGACTGTCTTCCAAAGAGGCTGCACCATTTTACGTTCCTACCAGCAATGTATGAAAGATCCAAATTCTTCACGTCTTTATTAACACTTGTTACCATCTGTCTTTTTTGTTTTAGTTATCCTAGTGAGTTTGGAAAGGTATCTCATTGTGAGTCTGTATTATTTTAAAATACACCACTGCATACAGGCATATGTGCACAGAAAAATGTTTTGAAGTACAGACAGAGTCAAGACTGTCTCTACATCCTAAGAATGGAAACTCCAGGAGGGCAGGTATCTAGGTCTTATTCACTAAGGTATTGCAAGTGCTTACAAGACTAACTGGAACACTGTAGGTCCTCCTTAAATATTTTCAGGATATTTACATACATTTTCTAATTTTTCCAAAATAAAACTGCTTTTCAAAATTTTTCAAGTTACTTTCAATTTTAAAAATGCATAAAAGTGAAAGCTGTTCTACTTGACTAGCTATTCAAAGAAGAGTATTTTGAAATAAGGAAATTTTCTGGGTGTTAAGTAGTAAAAATCAAACTTACTCAACTTCCTGCAATCTTCCTTTATATGGTTAAGCTCTCCGCATATAAAAGAAATGTTAATGACAGCCTTTTTCCACTGGAAATATAAAATTAGTGAAGGAAGTCTAGAGTATATTTGGTATTTCCTGAACTCTCTTTTGTGTTCTATCTCAGACTGGGTCAGCTGCCAAACAAGACTTAATCAGATTGTTCTTCTACTCTATTCACAGGAAGTAATATGGCAATTTTAAAATGTCAGACAAACACAGAGGTTTATGAAGCTTTTTTTAAAATAAATAATTCAGATCACATTTGTTTACTTATTTGTTTATTCACTTAGCTATTGCAAGTCTCACTCCATAAGCACTGTGCACATTCTTTAAAGGTATCGGCTGGAGAAGTACAGAAAAACTGGTAAATGAAAAGAGGAAGATGGCTTGCTCAGCAGGGCAAGGTTACCTATTTCATTACCTGTTTCACTTGTAGTCCATGACTCCAGATCCTTTCCAGGAGGTCACAAAGACTGGCAATCAAGGTGTTCTCTTCCACTCCCGTGATGTTCACCTCTCCGTGCCCTAGCTCCACAGCTTCTCGGCCCATCTTCTCCACCAGCATCCTCTTGGTCTACAAAGAATCAATCGGTAGGATCTGATAACTACAGTGGGCAGGATCACATGCAAATGCACTCTTTAAAAGTTTGTGTGAGAAGAACACAGTAATCACTGTATGATGCTGAGTAAACCACTCTGGATTTATTTTGGGCATTTATGAAATGAAGAGATTTATAAAACCCGTTGGTCATACTCACCTCTGACAGTCTCTGTTCTCATTGGTTAACTTATTAAACAAACCTTCAAGCATTTAATACTAGAAATACATCTGAACTAGCTCTCAAGGGGGATAAAAAATGAAGGAGGAATAACTTACTTTTAGGTAAAATTTTTCAAATACTATAATAAAACAAAAAATAAACACAGGCTGTATAATGATAACCACAGCTTGAAAAATGCCATTATTTCACTGAGATAAATATTACTGCTGTTTCCAATTTACTGATAAGGAAACTGAAGTCAGAAAACTTAAACTGTTCAAAAATCACACAACAAAGAAATCGCAGATTTGACCTTTGATCTAAATTTAAGTCTGTCTAAACAATGAGTCCAGGTTTTTAAGTAAGATTTGATCAAGTTGTAAATTTGTGACATAAAAATCTAAAGAGCAAGAGAAAAAACATCACTAATTCTACATTTCAGAAGAAGTATTAATACTTAATACTTCAGCATATTTCTTTCTAGTGTTACTATTTTTAATGCTTTTATTATGAAATATTACCTCATACATATAATATACATATATGGACATGTGAGCATACATTACAGTAGCATAATTACAACTAATACATATGGCAATATGCTTTTATACTATTATAACCATCACCCAGGATAAGAAATAAAGTACTGCCCATCTATATGTCTATGATGTACCCTGTGCACCCTCTCTAATCACCTTCCCACTCTAGAAGTGATTAATACCCTGACTTGTACACTAAAACTAAAAAGCAAGGAAATGATTCTCACCTACATTTGTATCCTTAAACAATATAATTTAGTTTTCCCTATATGTTTTCTTTTGTGATTTGCTTTTTCACTCAACTTTGGGACTCTCATCCATGTTGATGGGTATAGCTACTGCCACTTCCATCACTGTACACTACTTCAATATATGAACATACTACACAATTTATTTAACTCTTCCACTGATTAGTATCTAGTTTATTTCCAGTTTGGGGCTATTACAAAGAAAGCTGTTGTGAACTTCTTGTATGCTGGGTCATGCTACAAAGCTTTCATTAGGGAATATTCCCAAGAGACAAACACTAGATAATGCTTGCTATATTCCAAAGTGTTCATACAATTTACACTCCCAACAGTTTCAAAGTTCCTATTGCTCTACATTATAGTCAACACTTATTAGTATTAGAATCATTACTGTATATCTCCCATTCCAAGTGCCACATTTCCTTATATATTAACACCTCTGAAATCTGCATGTAGCTCACAATCCTTGTTGACCAGGAATGGATATAAGGAAGTTGTCACTTGAACATGCACCTAGGAACTTGAGGATGAATGTCAGTGGTTTGGAAAGCAAAATCCCAGAGACAATAGAGTCTTCTTTCAAGAAAGACTACATCATTAATGTTCTTGATGGCATAAAAGGCAATGTTGTGTGGGAAATCATGGATATCAATGAATCAGAGTAAACTGACAGAAGCGTTTTTTTTAAAAACTTAAAATCAAATTACTGATACTGATACATCCATCTAACTTGTAACAGCAATATGTATTCTACAAGAGAGAGCACATTTGATTTCATCCTAAAAATGTGTCACCTAGAAACTGAAAATAAATAGGATATAGCAGAGACCAAGTTAGTTGAGTTGTCCTAAAAGGTACAACAGACTGACTTGGTTTCATGAAAAACTTTATTTTTATAGAAAAGAAATATGAATAACTAAAACATTAAGAATTAAGATGTGTTCATCTAGCAATCCCACTTCTGGGTATATTTGCAAAAGAACTAAGATAAGGATCTCAAAGAGATATCTGCACCCCCACATTCACTGCAGCATTACTCACAATAGCCAAGATGTGGAAACAACCAAAATGTCTACTGACAAGATGAATAAACAAACAAAATGTGGTAAATAAATATAATGAAACATTATTCATTGTCTTATAAGAAAAAATAGAAGGAAACGAAACCCTGCCATATGCAGTAACATGAAACGTGGAGGACATTTTGCTAAATAAGTCACAGAAGGACAGTGATTCCACTATATGAAGTATCTAAAACAATCAAACTCATAAAAGCAGAGAATAGACTGGAAGTTTCCAGGGGCGGAAGGGAGGGGAAAACAGGAACTGCTGCTCAATAGGTATATAGTTTCACTATGCAAGATGATTAAATTCTAGAGATCTGCTATACAGTATGTACTTACAATTAACAGTACAACACTACATGCTTTAAAATATGGTAAGAGATTAGATCTCCCATTAGGTACTCTTACCACAAAAACAGCAAACAAAAAACACAAGGAAAACTTAGGAAGTAGTAAGTATATGTTTACTACCTTGATCACAGTGACAGTATCATGAGTGCAAACTCATCAAAATGTATAGATTAATATGTATAAGTATTTATGTATCAATTATAGTTCAATGTAGCTTTTTGAAAAATGACTGTCTAATGAAAAACACAGTGGTTACCTGAGGGAATGGGGAGAAGAGGCAAGAGAGGATAAAGTAAGCAATATAACAGAGTATTGGCATTGGAGCTTTGATGCATGGTGAATAAACAAGTGTACATGTGGCAGTGTGAAATCATACTACCAAATTTATCATTACAGAAATGATTGACAAATGACTAAAATTTGAGAAGGAAAAAAAAATGTCTTTGTAGAATAGAGGGAAAAAATCCCAATAAACTGAAATTGAATAATATACTCTGGCCAGGCACATAGCAAGTAAGCTTTCAGTAAATTCTGGTTTCTAGGCATACGGATTTTTGCTACAAGATTAAAAGAGAAGGGCAAAAACATTTTCATATGTGTAAGATTAATCTGTTAACGACAATTCAACTACACTGATTTCAAACAAATAGTGTATAATGTTTAAAAGTAAAACTTATATCTTTCTCTCAGTTTTAAGGACTATATGTTAAGTTTATATCAAGTAAAGAGTGCTTACTCTCAATTACGGTATATCTTACTTAAAACAAATATGCCTAATTCCAAATTAACAGGACCTTAAAATTAGTACTATCCAGAAAGAATGGTCAAAGCCAAGACTTGGCTGCCTAGGGAAATAGCACATATACAGAGGTATCCACAGCTCACCTTGTTGCGGCATTCCTTCAGCAGACCCTCTACAAATTTCCAATTAGTTTGGGCAATCACTGATGGGGAGAGGTTGGACAGTTTGGGCTGGCGGATGGTACTGCCCATGCTCCTGGCTTCCTGGATGTACTTCTGCAGCAAACAGAAAATTCAGTGTCCATGCACACAAACCACAGATGACCAGTACTGATGGGTGCCTGAAGAGGGCACTGTCACCTCATGCTCTCTTACCTTCTCTTTCCTAGACTCAGATAAAGTTTGAAACAAAGTTTAAAATGCAACTCTTATACTAAAGGGAAAAAATGAGATAATGTGATGAATTCTGTTTTCTTTATGATAAAAAGCACTCCATAAAAGGAAAAGTCTTGTAAGTACCTTTGTTTTAATGACACAGGAGGCAAAAAATACATGGCTAGAATATGTACAGTTCAGTGTATAAAACCCACTGAAATATCAGAGAACTATTGAGAAAATATTTTTCCCCACAAAACTGGGAGGAATGTAACTCCTCTGCCCATGTCAAAAACATCTACCATTGTAAGAGGGTGGTCCCCAGGGAAAGGGGAGGTTTCAGTTTCAGGAAGGGTGGAGTGAAACAGGGAGGAGAAGAAGCTGAAGAGGAGACTGGGAAGGAAGGAAGGAAGATGGGGAGCCAGAGGAGACCTGGAGGAGGCACATGGAGCAGAGAGACATATGAAGAAGCTCTACTTGCTTTTTGGCCCTGGACTGGTTGAAACAGATGTAGGTGAGAAACCTGTGGGGAGGTTCACAATGGCAGATTTTATCTTGATTTTGCTCCTTCTGTCCCAGACATGCTGGGTCCCTTCTGCCCCTTTCCTATGGGCCCCCACCAGGAGGTGCCTTAGACCTGTGACAGGCTTTCAGGCCTCAGTGGCCCTGCTTTGGGCCAACCCTGTTTGGCTGGCGATTTACCCACGAGTGGATTGGTAACTTTGGGTGCTTGATTTGAAAACTGTATTTTTTGCCTTTTCTTTGTTGCACACTAACTCTATTAAAGTTCCTTTCCATTAAAGATCTTATGTACTGGAGTATGTTTTGTCTTGATATGGAGGATGGCAGAACCTAATCAGAGCAGATAGGTTTGGGGGTTATAAGGTGCCCCTCTCCCTGCCCTGTAACACCCTTTCTACCATAAAGCATAACCTTGCTAAATTAGGGCCTAGAAAATTAAGACTGCATACTCAAAACAACAACTCTATTTTTTTTGTTTTTCTACACATACTGGGGAGTCTCCGTATACTGTTTAACACAAAACTCACATCAAAGCAGTAAACTGCATGCTACTAATATCCACTAAGTATCCTAGGTTCACAACCAACATTTTATTCCAGACTTCTTTCTCCTCTATATTTATTCCACTAATACAATCTTCTCCATTCTATCTTCTGATCCCTCAATCAGTACCTAACACCAACCCCCAAGGTTAGGTTTCAATTACTATCACCAGGACTATTGCTACCTGTCTTCCAACTTGTTAGTTATCTCAACTATCTCCTTCCTCTGAAATATTCTGTTAACAGCCTCCTTTATACAACAATCACCAAGCTTTTTCTTCTGTCATTTCCTCTACTTCAGATACTTTTGTCTCTGACAATTCTATTATCCTCCAAAGTTTAAATACATGCTAGCTCCTCTAAACAGTCTTCTTTGATAACTAGTCCAAGTAGAAATTACCTGTTTTCTCCAATCAGTGACCCAACATTGTCTTGCCTCTCATAAGATCCCTTTAAAACTTATCAACTAAAGTTATTTGTACATATGAATTTGTTTCCTTAACAAACAGGTATTCACCGAGGAGCAAGTCTATCCCCTTGTCATCTTTGTATTTCAACATGCTTACTACAGGAATTTTGACCCCAAAAAAAGGAGAAAAAGGGGGGGGGGAATGAGAGGTAAAAGAGCCAAGGAGACTATATTTTTAGTTTTTTCTTTTTAATTGAGGTAATGGGAGACTTTTAAAATAGCACCAACACTCTATACTACTTTCCAAAAAACTCTAAGCACAACTGTATGCTATAAATAATCAAGATTATGGATTAAAATCCATTATCTTAGCTTGCAATTATAATTTAATCATTTAAAAAATAACAAAAGCATGCTGTTATTTATTTTCCAATTCATTGAGTTGTCAGATACAGATGAAAACACTATGCTTTATTGGGTTTTATAGATACAAAATACAAACTGCAGATCTTTCCTCAAAGAAAAATTCCTGAAATGAATTCCTAAAGATGAAGCTCCATTTCACAACTTCCCTGCAGCTAAGAAAGACAAGGTCTCTTACTGCAAATAAGCTATAGTAGAGCCGAGAAACTCAGCTAACAAGCAAAAAGAACTAAGGAGATAAAATTTTAAAATCCTCAATCCCTAGTCACCTAATAATAACATTCCTCTCCTTTATTCTTCTGAGAGGAAAAAAAGCAAGACATCAGAAAAAAGAGGGGGGAAAAATCCCTCTCCACAAGTTCAGAGATCCACAACATTAACTCAAATTCAAATTTTCCTCCTTCTCACTCTAACAGAATTCTTAGTAATACACTAACTTTATTAAACATACAAAAGACCTCACAAATTTAAATGAATTACCCCCCTCAGAGTCTTACATTCTGAAGTTCTGTCACTCCCCTTCTCCCCCTTCCCACCCAGGCAGTGAATGAATACTGAAAACAGTGAAAGGCTCTCTTCTAAGTACTAACCTCATTCTAAATGGCGGTGCAAACAGAACCTGGTTCAGGGAGACAGTTGACTTATGAGGATGGTGGCAAGCAGTCATAGACAAAACACTGTATGTGTATCTTGGATCTGTCACACCATAGTCCCATATCAGAAACCAGCCCAAATATTAACCTTTCTTTATAGGGAGAGGTCATTGCTAGAGCATTTGAATCAGACCGGGGGCCAAAGAAATGGGAAAGATATGAAGAGTGAGCATGATAATAGCTGAGAGTATGATAATTCTTTTTTTTTTAAAGATTTATTTATTTATGCATACAAGCTGGGGTACAGGCCAGAGGCGTGGGGCGGTGAGAGGGTTCACCAGAGACAGAGTGGGGAGCAGAACAGGCAGATCAGAAATACAGTGCTGAGGGGAGCAGCGGGCGAGGCAGGAGAGGTCTGCCGCACCATGTGGGATTCTCCCTGGCCGGGTGTCGAACTCTCATCGCACGCTGCCGACAGCTCCACAGCGCAGCACTCAACCGCTGCGCCACCAGGGAGACCCGAGTATGATAATTCCTTGTCATTCTTAAGGTATCTTACCTCTCTCTGGTCATTGTCTAAACGTAGGTGCTCTGTGTGCTGTTTTTGTCGATCTTTCCGCCTCCACTGGGCAGGAGCATTCCTTTTTGTCCACCTGACAAAATCCAAGAAGGCAATTAAGAACATCCCATAAGAAATTAAGGTGAATTGACAGGAGAAAACTTAAATATCTAGGGACCAATGCTAGCCACAGGAAACCATCAAGAAGTCACCAGACAGAGCTCAGTAACCTTGCAGAAAGGTTAACTTAAAGGTCAGTGACTGGGCATGAAAAAGACAACTCCCCAAGGAGTACAGACAAATCCCTTCTGAAGTATCTACAAAAACTTCACATGCAGATCTGTAAGTATACTCATTCAACTCTGCCCAGGTTTAGATATACTTATCTCCAAAAGAATAGCATTCTGCTATTTTCAGTGCAGATGCCAACTCAACCACAAATTATAAAAGACAAAATGCTATGCAGGTGTTGTATGATAGAGTTAACCCATCCACAGTCTCACTGTTTGCAATTCCTGGACATGTATGATCCCAATTTGCGCCATGAAGACAGGAACTTACAAAACTCTATCACTGTTTTCTTGTTCAAACAAATGAACATCCTGGATAGTTTGGGTCTCCTCCATATTTGCTTTAAAAAATCAGGGGCCCTTTGGGAATATCAGCTCAGGCTACAGGTGATTGTTCCCACGAGGGCCTGTGAAGCTGTTTCAGGGAATCCCTGGGGTTGACTCACTTGTTGCTGGCTGGTCCAGTTGAAAGCACATCAGATTGAAGTTTAGGGAAGAAGCCTGGTTCATACTTCCCTTGTCCAATCTTCATGTCAAGTAAATGGGGGTGAATTGCAGTATGGTCTATTTTTGCCAGACGCAACTCAATTGCTTTTTCTGGATAAGAGATAACAACAACAAAAATAAGTCAAACATTTCAAAATATACATCATATTCTGGATCATAAACTATCTCAATAAATGTAAAAATAACTTTAATCATGAAAAGCATGTTCTCTACCCACAATAATAGTATCTGAAAACTAACACACTTCTAAATAACCATGGTCAAAAAAGAAATCAAAGGGAAAAAAGTTATTTGAACTGAATAAAAACGAAAACATAAAATCAGAATTGCTAGAAGTCATCAAAATATTACTTGAAAGTGCTAAATACCTCTTAGAAAAGGTCTCAAACTAATGATTTAAGTTTCCACCCTAAAACACTAGAAAAAGGAATAAAAATTAAATCCAAAGAAAGTACAAGAAGAGAAATAATAAAGAGTACACTGAAAGCAATGAAATAGCAAGCAGAAACTTAATAAAACCAAAAACTAGCTCTTTCAGAAACTAAAAGTTTCTGTAAAATAGATAAACTTCAATCAGACTGATCAGGATAAAAAAGAGAAGCCTTAAATTACCAATGTCAGGAATGAGAAAAGTGATACTACTACATATCCTATAGTTATTAATATTATAACTTAACACCCACAATTAGACAATAGATGAAATCAACAAATTACTTGAGAGACACAGACTGCCAAAGCTCACTGAAGAAATAATCTTGCCTACATTTATTAATAATTTTGTATCTATTCACTCAAGAAGAAACGCCTTTTATCTGTTTTTAAAATTGAATCTGTAGTTTACAGTCTTCCCACAAAGAAAACTCTAGGTCCAGATGGTTTTACTGATGAATTCTGCAAACATTTAAATAATAAATAAACAATAAGTAAAAAGTTCATCCAGAAAACTGAAGAGTGAATACTTTCCAACTCATTCTATGATGCCAGCATTATCTTGGTACCAGATCTGATGAAGATATTACAAGAAAGGGATAAGCAAATATTACACATGAAAACATGCAAAAATCTAGACAAAATTGTAGGCAAAAAGTTTTTCAATAATATACAAGAAGATTAACACATTATGACCGAATACTTTATCTCAGGAATGCAAGGTTGGTTTGCAAAGTCAAAAAGCAATCAATACAATTCACCATATTAAACTAAAACTAAAAGCCATATAAGTACTTCAATACACCTGCAAAAATGCAAAATCCACTTCTGTTCATTAAAAACTCTCAATAAACTAGTAACATAAACAATCATCCTCAATGCCCATGAAAAACTTTGCTAAAATATTTAATGATGCATGCTTTCCCCCAATGTAAGTAACAAGACAAGGGCAGCCACTCTCACCACTTCTATTCAACACTATACTAGAGGTTCTAGTCAGTACAATAAGGTAAGAAGAAAGGATTGGACTGAATAAAGTAAAAATGTCATATTCATAAGCAATATGACTGTCTATGTAGAAAATCATATACAGAACAGTACTAGAATAAGGTTAGTACAGCTGCAGGGCACAAATCAATAGACAAAACTATACTCTATTTCTTTTATATTAACAATGAATAAGCAGAAGGTAAAAAAAATTAAGTACCACTTACCACAGCACCAAAATATTAAGCACTTAAGAATAATTTGCGAAAAGATATGTAAAACCTATGCTCTGAAAAGTACATAACACTGCTGAGAGGAACTAAAGAAGCTCTAAATAAATGAGATATGCCATGATCATGGATCAAAAGACTCAGGTTATCCCATTCAGAATTTCAAAAGTTTATTTGTAGAAAAGAGCAAGCTGATTTTAAATACATGTGAAATACAAAGGGCTCAAAAATAGTAGAAACAACTTCAAAAAGAACAAAGTTGGAGGGCTAACATTACCTGATGTCAGGATATATATTTTATTTATGAAATCTTTTTTTTTAAAGATTTATTTATTTATGCATACAAAAGTTAGGGTGCAAACCAGAGGTGCGGGGGTCGGGGGGTTGAGAGGATTCACCAGAGACAGAGTGAGGAGGAGAACAGGCAGAATGACTGAAATACACTGCTGAGGGGAGCAGCGGGAGAGGCAGGAAATGTCTGCCGCGGAATCTCCATGGCCTAGGATCGAACTCACGCTACAGTGGCTGAGGACAGCTCCACAGGCGGAAGCTTAACCACTTGTGCCACCAGGGAGGCCCAAGATTTAATATAAAACTACAGTAACCACTTTCACTCAGCCTGGAAAACCCATCTCAGCTCAATTTCACTTACTGGGTAAGTTTCCTTGATCTCTAGCCTATTCCTCTTGTTATAACTCTACTATAACTTCAAGTTATTCTTTAGAGTCTGAAGGTCATTTGTAATCAATTACGTGATGCCCTGTTTGTTTAACACACTCTTCCAGGCAATAAAATGCTCCTACTGGCAGGGAGCAAATCATTTTGAATTAAATCACATCATATCATCTAAACAATATCAACTCAGCTCTAGAATTTATCATATAAACCAATACATAAGTCTGCCAAGAAACTAGTACACAGCAGTGGATAAAGAAACATTCTCTTAAAAAATATATATATCTGGAGGTACAAGAAGAGCAAAGCATTTGGATTCCTTATTCCCCCTAAAAGGTACTTTGGTCTCTTTAGTGATACACATAGTAAAATAATGGGAAAAATCATGAAACAAACAAAAACAGCAATCAAAACAGTGTGTACTTGAGTAAATGCAGACTAACCAATCAATGATATAGAACAGAGAGGGGCCTCCCTGGGGGTGCAACAGGTTAAGTCTCAGCACTATGAAGCTATCTACAGCCACTACAGCATAAGTTCAATCCCGGCCAGGGAGCTTCCCACATGGCGCAGCAGACCTCTCCTGCCTCGCCCGCTACTCCCCTCAGCAGTGTATTTCAGTCAATCTGCCTGTTTTGCTCCTCACTCTGTCTCTGGTGAATCCTCTCACAACCCCCCCACCACCACACAGACACACACCCCTCTGGCCTACACCCCAGTTCTTGTATGTAGAAATAAATCTTAAAAAAAAAAAAAAGAAATAGAAACAGAATTAAGAAATAGACTTAACACTTACATAGGTCTCTGATATTTTGACAAGTGTAAAAAGCAATTCATTGGCACAACACAGTTTTTTCAACAGATGATGCTGAAACAACTGGATGTGATTATGGCAAAAAATGAACCTGGACACTTAGCCTAGCTTGGCTCACAGTACTTACAAAAATTAACTCAAAATAGACCATAGACCGAAATTAAAGCCTAAAATCATAAAACATCTAGAAGAAAATACAGAGGGGGGGGGAAAATATTTATGCACTTGAGCTAGGCAAAAATTTCTTAGAAACAACACTAAAGCATAAAGCAGTTTTAAAAAAACTAATAAATTAGGCTTCATGAGAATTAAAATCTTTGCTCCTTGAAAGATGCTATAGAGAAAAAAAAAAAGCAAATGCCTGTAAATCATATATCTGATAAAGGACTTATATCCAAATACACAATGAACTTTCAAAACTCAGTAAGAAAACAAGCAAATGAATTAAGCATATCACCAGATGAAAAAATATTCAACACCATTAATCATTAAAACACACAAATCAAAACTACAGTGATATCACTACCACTGACAACATGGAGGAAGTACCATTCTCATATTCATCATGACTCCTGGGAAGAGTAGCCTGAAGAGTGTCTGTGACACCCAATTCCCTGAAATTATTCATAAAAATGAAGGTTACCCACCCTCCTTTCATATCTCAAACTCCACATTCTAACATGAAGCCTGTGAGAACACATGTCCTGGCCACAACTGAGAGTCGAGTAATTCAAATCAGTATGCTACTGCTTAGTGATCAACAAGTGGGGTTCAGAGAGGTTAAGAATTCATTGCCTCAAACCTTCATGGTAGATGAGCAAGACCTCAAGTGAATAGAGCCTCTTACTTTATAGCCTCTAATCATAAAGACTCCTCTCTTTATTTCAGTGAATCACAATTAAATACTGTTATTTCCAAAAGTGGCACAATATAGGGAGTCCTGATTGAAACTGATGATTTGGGAGATGCTTCTCTAAACCTACAATCTTGTAAAAATCTCGATCAAGCTTCCCAGGACCAAAGCCTGATGCAGGGTTCAGGAATCTCAAGCCTGATGTTTTCCAAAAGGCAAGGGTGACTGTATTAGAGTACTTATAGTGGGCAATATATCACCTCAAGTTTTAGCCATGATACTGTCACCTTAATGGAAGGTAAAGACAGAAGGCTAGAGACCATAAAGTAAATGAAGAGCAGACTTTGAAGATACTAACTGCATCTTCAAAATCCAGAAAAATGCCTAGCAGGTTCATTTACTCAGTAAATTTCTGTGCGTATCATACAATGTTATTATAGTGTATGTTATATTTGGTAAATGAGTGAAATAGCTATACAAAAAGGTCATACCAAGGACACTGAACTTTCCATAAGAAAGTGAAACATTAATCTGACATCTCAAACTGAGACTATTATTCAGCTAAGCTGATCTAGAAGGAGTCTATTGTATATATAAAACAAGGAATATTCAACCCTTCATGTAGCAAACAACTTTTTACATCTGCCTGCTAGGCTCACCACTAGAGGACTGGGATTGAGAAAGTGAGTAAATATAGTCTGCTCTTAAATTGCTTCCTGATAATGATAGCTTATAGAGGGGCACCACAGGAGTATAGAGACATCAACCAAATAAGCCTGAGGGTAGCAAGAAGGCTTCAGAAGAGAAAACATCTGCTAGTTTTTTTTTTGTGGTAAACGTTGTCAAATGCTTATTCTTAATTCATTTGCCCCTTCTTTCTTACTAATTGAACCCCATTCAGGGTTAACACTATGCCCAGTTCAGTACTCATTTTCACAGCTTCCTTTGCAATTAAGATTGGTGCCATAACATAGTTCTAGTCTATGAGACAACAAAAGTTGTTGGGAATTTCTGGCAATACTTTTGCTTCCTAATACAAAAGGGAAAATGTATCTAGCATCAACCTCCCCTCTTCTTGTTCTGAATCTGAATGTAAAAACCCTCTTTAACCATGAGGCAGTAAGCATGAATGTAAAAGTCAACATGCTAAGAATAACTGAGTAAAATGATAGTTCCTAGTAACATTTTGAGTAACTGAGTCAAGTCAGCAATCACCAATTCTGCACTTTTCCCTAATTTAAGAAAAATAAACCCCATTTGTCTAATCAACCACTGATTAGATTCTCTATTACTTACGGGAGTATCTGTAAGTCTTAACTGCAACTGAATTGAGACAGAGTTAAAGAAGTCTGTCAGACAGAAAAAGCAATTCAAACGATGGGGACAAATTAAGCAAAGCTAGAAATATGGAAAGAGCTGGCATGTTTAGGACTGGGACACATTAGTATCTTTATCCAATAGGCTGGTAAGTACGACAAGGTCTTACCTGCTTCATCCACCGTGGTACACTTCTGGTACATGGATGTACGGAGAGTTGGTGTCCGAACATTCAACAGCCTGATCTTGTCTACTCGGGTATCAAATACCCGAAGCACAAGGTCTTTATCATCATCATCATGACACATAATTTTGTTGTCAATGAAAGAGGCGAACATCTGGGTCTCCAAGAATCTTGAGAGAAAGGGCAAGTAGGGTTCAGGCTGATCTGATAGAAAAGATGCCTGGTGGGACCAACAGGAAACAGTCACTGACAAGGAAGAGGGAAGAGGGATAACAACGCTGACCAGCAAAGTCAACACACCCAAAGGACTCAATAGGCTAATTATTCTCTGACCCTTCTTTAGTCTTTATGAAAAGCAAACAAAATCTCTTCAAT
Source organism: Scalopus aquaticus (assembly GCA_004024925.1). Lineage (NCBI taxonomy): Eukaryota > Metazoa > Chordata > Mammalia > Eulipotyphla > Talpidae > Scalopus > Scalopus aquaticus. The sequence goes on along the minus strand of PVIJ01002720.1, from coordinate 26,869 downwards.
ATTGTCAGTTATAAAATATAGATATGCTGAAACTTTCACACTCTGACCCAAGCTTACTTAGATATAGCCAACTGTGGCAATTAACCTTCCCAGAATCCTGATGTCCAACCTGCATGTACAACTTTCCTCTGACTGATGGTAAATCTCCTGACTATAGAAACCAGCACTGTTTGAAAACAGTTAAGACCTTGTATTTTACCAACATCAGAAGGATTATGAACTTGTTCCTAGCACATAAGAAAGAAAAACTCATCCTCAAAAGCACTTCTCATTCCTCATCACGTCCTCAGCAGGATTATACTCACTTTATCAAAATTTTGCATCTGCTCCCTGTTGGTAAACCAGGACTCCTTATCCTGGCTGGGCTGAATGACAAACACCTCATAATCTGCAAACATCTGAGTGAAACGATTTGCAAAAACTTCCCGGATCTGAATGTTTAGCTGGTAAATCCTGAGTTCTTCTTCATCACACTGAACTTTGAGATCCTTATTGCTACTGGGATCTTCACGAACTTCCAGCTACAAAAAAGCAGCAGAAGTTGAGAACACATAAGCTTTTCCTTTAATACAAAAGAAGTGCAACTCATCTGTTTTCCCCCAGTGGTCATTTACTTTGCAGCAAATGGAGAAAATAAACAAAAGAGGGGACAAATGGAAAATTCTTCTTTCTAAAAATTTTTCCTTACTGTGTTTTTTTTTAATCTTTTTAATCTCTCTAAATATTTCTCCCCCTCTATAAGTATCATGATTTTTTAAAAAACATCTGCCCTACTAACTTTAACTCTGCTCATATAACTAAAGGAAAATGAAACGTTTCACATTTCACTAAAAAAAGGCCCAACAAAATTATTACGTTGGTTATTTTGTTATATGTAATTTACAAAAGTAATTTAACAGTGAGAATAGGGGAAGTTAAGATGATGAGAAAACAACTACCAAAAGCTTTTAGTCATATCAAAGTTACGAAATCAAAACCTAATTAGACACTGGAAAGAGCACAGAACTAGAACACAAGAGGACTAGGTCCCAGCTTCTCTTCCCAGTCACTTACTAGTCATTTAATCTGAGGTAAAACTCTCAATCTCTCTTCTCTAAGTCTGTTTCTCGAGCTATAAAACAGAGTTAATACATGTTCTGTATGCTTTCAGTTACAGTGAAACTCAAAGGGAAATGGATCTGAAAGAAATCTAAACACAAAGATTACTATAACCATCTTTCCAACTCATTCAGCTGCAGTAGTCACATGAATGGCAGCAGGTTTACCTTTATTCCCAAGTGAGAAGCTACCCAAACTCAGGTTCAAGTAGCATTTATTAGAATAACATTTGTTGGTACTAAACCCCAAATCTCCCATACAGAGCATTCTCTCATTGCTCATAAATATGCCTTGTGCTGACCAGGGTGCTTTCAACCCCTATTTTATTTCACCAGGACAATATTCTAACACAGACAAAACTTGCCACAGACATACATACATATATACATAATATATACGTCACCTTACCTTTTCCAGGCTCACCCCAGTTCTCTTGACCAAGGCTTGCAGCCGGGCAATAGTTTCATTCTCCTTGAGGAGTTCATAGGAATGCAAAGGGGAACCAGCGATGTTCCCATTTCTCTTGTCAGAGACAAGTTCAGAAGCCCGGAGTCTTTTCAGCTTGGAGGCACTCTCACTGCAATGAAGATTCCCTTCAGGGGGAATGCCAAATGCCATAAGAATCTCAGAAACTTCTTGGACAAACTCCAATTTGTTGGGAAACTGAGGTAAGTCCTCTGGCAGCTCAATGAAGTGGTTATCAATGTCTACAAAGCAGAGGTTAGCCTGGAAAACAAAACCAGGATGAGGACTATGGACAACTCCAGAGCATTTGTTACTAACAAACAAGTAACAAAGTAAACATCTGAAATGAGTACATGAAAGTATTGTATAAACTGTACTGGCTCAGGAATGAGACAGATCTGAGTCCCAATCTTTCCCCGCCACTTTCCAGCTATATGAGCTTCAAAAAGTTACTTAACCTCTATGATTCTGTTTTCTCAACTATAAACGGAGATAAAAACACTTATCTTAAAGGGTGGCAAGGATTATATGATACATATATAGATGTTTAGACTCTCAAACAAAGTCTCACATATAGTAAATGCTTATTAAATGTCAAATTCATGAATTCTTATAACAGTAAAAAGAATGCTAGGAGTAAGTCAGAAAATCAAAGTTCCAGATCTGTCTCCATCATTATCTCCCTAAATGAGTGAGAGCTTACCATTATCCCTTTCTGAGCCTTAGTCCTGGTTTATAAGATTTGGCGGCTACTCTTGATGATTTTTGTGCTTCCTTCTGACTTTATTACCTCTGAGAGGATGTAGAGACAGCCCTCTCATACAATGCTAGTGAAAAGGATAATCTGGATTAAAAAAAGAACAACCTGGCAATATCCATCCCTGTTTTACACATGAAACTGACATGGACAGATATGTAACTTGTCCAAAGTCACATAGCTAAGTGAGATTTTAATTCAACTAATTTAATATCAGTCATAAACTTAAGCTGTTAACTATCCACTCTTCTTAGAAGTTTTACATATTTCTTGTTCAGTTTTAATTAAATATTATATAGTTCCTATTCCTATTGGAATTTTCTTGCAGCTATAAACCAGAAGACCTTTTATTTTTGTATATTTACTTTATAACCATGAACCTGTTCTAAGCCAAGACAACTGTCATTTCCTCCATTGCAGTCTATTAATAAATTACTAAAAATTATGTATGCATCATTCACATCCATAACAGGGATACCTGAGTTATCTATGCCATAGATTTGAGGATTGTGAGACAACAATGTCAGGGGTTTAGCACAGCACTAAGCGCATAGTATATAATAAATACTGATAATGCTATTAGCACTGTGGAATATAAAACTTCAATAAACGTATACATAAAATATTAGTAGATGGGAACATTCTGTAATTAAAAGATGTGAATAACTGCCATATTTATATGTAAATATACTCAAAATTCCAGAAAGATTTATACTTAAAGGGAGTACAGAACAAACTGTTTCCAAATTTTGCATAAGAGAATAAAAGAAAACAAAAAGCCAAGAAATTTTGAGGGAAGAATTGCGTTACTAGATTCCAATATAGACAAAAAATAACAATCTACTAGAAAAGAACAGTCTTGAGCAGACACATGTATTATGGATGGATTATTCAATCATTGTCTGTAGGACAAATGACTGTCCATTTGGAAATATTATATTCAAAAATATACTCAAAAATAAATTTTACACTGAATATTTAAAAATAAAAAATAAACTCACTCTATGTTTTTAAAAAACTTTCTCTATCCTTTACAAGATACATTTGTACTACATTTTGATTACATAATAATGTTATATGAGATTTCTTCAAAATAATCCAGTAGGGTGGAGAGGGAGAGGAAGGAGGATACAGAAAAAGTGACCATAGGTTTTATAATAATGGATACTAGTGTCTTTACTCTTACATGTATTCGACATTTTCCAAAACAAAAAGCAAACAATAAAACCCACAAAAGTACTACAAGAAAATATAAAAGATTACTATTCTGTTTTAGGGTATAGCTGGGTTTTCTCAATTTTACACAAGGCTAAAAAAACATAAAGGTAAATGATGCCATAAAAATCTTAAACATAACTAATTTAAAAAGTAGTAATTCAGGGGCCTCCCTGGTGGTGCAAGGGGTTAGGTCTCAGTACGATGAAGCTATTGGCAGCCACTGCAGCACAAGTTCGATCCCTATCCCCGTGAGATAAACCACATGGTGCAGCACACCTCTCCTGACTCACCCACTGCTACCCTCAGCAGTTTATTTCAGTCAGTCTGCCTTTTCTGCTCCCCATTCTGTCTCTGGTGAATCTTCTTACCACCATGCCCCACACCTCTGGCCTACACCCCACCTCTTGAATGCATAAATAAATAAATCTTTTTAAGAAATAGTAATAATTCATATAAACATGTAAAAAGGTTAGTATCTCAAGAAAGCATTGAGGAAAAGATAATTCACCCAATTGAAAAATGGGAATACGTTATGAAAGGCAAACACAGAACTTATGGTTTACTTAAAACACATGAAAAGATGTTAAACTACCCTAATAAACCAAGAAACAAAAACAAAATATTTTCACAAACTGGGCTGGCAATGATTTTAAAAGATTTTTAATGTTCAATACTGGCAGATTTTCTAGAAAACAATTATCTCACATTATTACTAGGAATGTAAACTTGATAACTTTCTGGAGACAATCTTAAAGACATTTTTTCCAAGTCCAACTCAAGAACCAGAACATTACCAATACTTTTATTGACACATTTCTATTCCCCAACCTACACATTCCCCCAGGTAACTATTACCCATTGTGGACTGGAATTTCTCCATTAGAGGTCATAACTTATCCAACCATAAGTATCACACCATAATTCATCAATTTCTCCATTGAAGGTCATTTCAGTTATTCCATTTTTTTTATATTATCAACTTTGGATTAGTGTTTTTGTGTCCTTTGGGTAGATTCCCAAAAGTGGTATTGCTGGGTCATATGTCATACAAGTTTTTTTGTTTAACTTGCCCAAGGTATAATCCAAAATTTAAAGATGAGAAGAATCACTTCAAACTTCATCTTCTAGAGTCCTTTCACTAGATACTACTTAAGCCCTACCTAGTTGAGGGGCTAATAAATACATGACTTCAAAAATAGGCTACTTTATGCTTATTTCTTAAAGATTTTAAAATTATAAACTTTATGTCAAACCACTTAAAAGACAGAGAATTTAATCATCCAGTCATTCTTCCCACCTGCTTCATAAGCCCTGTCCATAAAGCTAAAAAAGCACTGTGACCTACCAGAGGCATACAATGCAATCATTTACCCTCTTAGTTCTTTCTTTAGAGGGGGAAAAAAAGCAGTTTGTCCCAAAGGAAAGAGACACAGCTAAAAATAACTATATCCATTCACAATGCTTGGTTGGCTTTTCTCCCAGGGCTATGAGCCAAATAAAGAATGTCTCTAAAGAAGTTATAAAATTCTCCAAATGCTGTGTCCACATATCATAGATACATATGGTCAAAGGTGGCTAGAGAAAACTACTCAGGGATACTTCAGAAATGAGCTAGATTAAGAGAGGAGCCTTTACATAGGCACCACTACCCATCCTTTGAACAGTTAGACTAAGAGAGGTAAGAATAAGGGGGCAAAGTGAGTAAGGAGGCCATTCAGTTACTAAGCTCATACAACAGCCTCAAGTTATTTCCTCCCAGCACAGAGAGAGCTCTGGCAAACAGAAACAACTTGCAAACTACCCCAAACTCTGTGCCCCTTTCCTCAGCTGAGAAGAAACCAACACCTACAAAACAGGTTGGGAGACAAGAAGCATGGCAGAGGAACTGAACCAAAGAAATGAGTTTTCCTCATTAACCTACTGCCTTATTGGGAGAAACCAAAATCATAAAACTCTCCCAAATCTCTTCTTGCAGAAGGTCACAATGCCCTTTCTCAACCCTGAATACCTAACACCAAATCACCACCAACCAGCCTCACTTACTAGTCTATCTCTGTGCTATTCACTGAAAGGAGTTCAATGCAGATAACTAGGGAAACGCTACTGAAGGAATATACTGAGAAAGGAGCAATGAAAGTAGGAAAGAAGGGCCTAAGATAGAAGCTTCCCTTGATGTAGCTGTGGATGAAATGCCTCCTTCAAGACTAAGAAAGAAACCCAAAAGAGGAGCATAGGACAAAGGATGCCTCACAAAGGCAGCTCAGCACTCTCATTTGCTCAGGGCCAGCTGAGCTCATATGTTGGTATAAAAAGGAACAAAGGGCTTTTCACAGACTTCTGATGCTGAAAGATGGGGCAGCAACTGATGAATTTTGATTTTGGGGGTGGGGAATGTTATACGCTCTGTCCCTCTGGAGAAAGCCTCTTTTATAAATCAAGTTTTGCCCCAATCCATGACCCTGAGGGTACACAAACTCACATGAATTTCCCCAATCAATCCCGCCTTAGAGCTTCCTCCTAGCAGTATAAAGATACCACAGAATGTATACCAAAATGTTTAAAGTTATCTGAGTGGCAAAATTGGAGGTAATTTTTAATTTATTCCTTTTGCTTTTGTGTACCATTTCTGAGACATCCCAAAGTTCTCTTTCAGAGATATTATCATTCTTCATTCACTATGCGTATCTTTCAAGATGCTCCTCTCCTTGAGAAAGCCAGTTCTTTTCTCCCCAGTTAAACATTCCCATGAGAACACCACAATTTCACATATACCAGAGGTTATCTGCTAAAACTCAAGGTGGAAAACTTGTAACTGCTCCACAAATATGTGACCTTCAGAGGGACAATGTAAATGAAATGCAACTGATACCCTAGATTAAGATGTACACATAAGTATTCTACAAGTCCACTGTCACCACTCCTTCCCAAGTAAACCACAGGCAGAGGCAAAGGATGAAGGTGCAAAGTATGAAGCAATTATGGGAATACTGAAAAACTGGAATGTTCCAATACCCCAGAACAGAGCAAAATTTTGGGCTTTTCAAACAATCCACAGTTTCTCAGACAGTTTACTAAGAAATTTTGTACTCTAGCAACCTCTCCATACACTTACATGAAGCAAACAAAGAATGATGCTAAAAGAGGTTTTCAGGGAATAGAACTTGCTCCAAATATACAGCAAGCTGATGCTAAAGATTAAAATAAAACTGAGAAATTTGGTTTCTTGCCTAGTGATTTATTTATTGCATTACGCATGTAGCATACGTAGTGGAGCAAAAATTGGCCACTCCAAAATATAATTTTTGGCAACAGGCTGATTTTATGGGACAGGCTCTTAAAGCCAGGTAGAAGTTGACTTAGAAAAAGATAATTACATGAAGACCTAATCCCCTTATCTCTTTTCAAAGAAGAAGGCAGAATTTAATCTGCATACCTTTGTCTACTGTTGCTTCCCTGGTAATCTCCCTAACTGACCTTCCCTTTCGCCTCCACCATCTTTCTGTCTTAGCTATATATTTAAGATGGCATCTGAAGTACTCAGTTCATGTGGGTCTTTCCCATGTACATCCAAAGTATACATATTATAAAACTGTCTTATGTGGCATCATTTCCTTAAAATTATAGGGATCAGAAGGGACAGAAATAAAATACAATTTAGTATGTACGGTAACTGTTGAAGCTAGGTGTTAAGAACACAAGGATTCATAATGCTACTTTTGTAGGTTTAAGATTTTACATAATAAAATATTTTCTAATAAATGTCTTTAGAAGTATGTAAAGTACTGTGTTTGAAAAAATGTGCATGGAAAAAGACATTTCACAATAGTATAAACACAGAGATTATAATGAATGTATGCAGGTGATAAAGATGACAAGTATTTCTAGAGTGACAGGAATTTAGTAACTGTTCATTGTTTTTACTTTTATTTTTCCTAGAAGGCTATTCATGTTAACTAAACTCTGGGACACCACCTGTGCTCATACCAAACCCTTCTTTCCCCAATCCTGGAGCAGAGCAGAGACTCCAGCGCCCAACACCACCTTTCCCATACCTCTTGAGGCAGCTCCAGCTTTGACCGGTCATCCAAGCCATTAGAATGCAAGCCCATCAGGTATGGAACAGGAGCATCTAAGAAATGTAGGAGAGAAGCTGGGAGAATAGGGACATAGACATGCTGCCACTGGAAAGGAAACATGAGAGCTGTAATTGTCTCCGCCACAGTCATCAGTCTCTGGTAATCTAGGTTAAAAAAAAAAAATGCACACTCAGTCAAAAACAAGATACTTTTTTTACAAATAGTACGTTAAAGCCTTTAGTATAATTTCACATTTGGAAAGCATAAGGCTAAACCTCAGCAAGGGTGCTCTCAGAATATAATTCCCTTGTGGATGTTAGGAAATACACCCCAGAGACATCAGTGGACCATAAGTTGAAATATACCCTCCCCACACTATATATCCCTGCTAGTAATAAAACTGCATATGAAAATACAATAGAAATCATAAATAGATACCTTGCTCCAAAAACTGAAACAAAATTTTAAGGAAATTCTCTTAAGTGGAAAAGGGGTATAGAACTGCAAGAAAAGTAAACTGTGGTCTAGGTCTCCATTCAGATAAAAGCCAAAACAGGTTCATTTGCCACTCAGAAACATCTGCATTCTGCAGAGTTAAGCTCTGCCTTCAAAATCAAGACCAAAGAACTACCCAGTATCATTGCCATACTAAAAACTCTATAGTGACCCTCCCCCAACTGAAGAAACTACAAAAATATTTCCCAAATTAAAACAACAACTACTCTTTCAAGGATTATATTAGATAATCTATCCAATATGGGTATCATTTCAGAGAAAGTGTTTAGTTCCTATGTGAAAGCAAGCAGTAACTTTGTAATAAAATTTAGACTACTACCAGCTCTACCTTTATTCTCTTCTGCATTACCACAACGCCATGGGGCACCTGTACAACTTTATCTGCCTTCTGCTAAAGTCTTCTTGCTCTGTGAATACTCAAACAATTATTAAAAAGAATTCTAATGACTGCCCAAGGTAATTTTTGTATTTTTTCAGGTCTTTTTAAATATGAATGTCTGTAAATAATCTACTCAAGAGCGATAATCTTGAGAATCTCAGACATCCTGAGAATTTACTTTAAAATTCAACATTAAGATGAATCAAAAGAATGTAAAAGTGTAGGTGAAAACCTTCAAGTGATATTTAAAGATGAAGATCTATGTCCCAACAACTGGCTCTTAAACACTTATTTTGAATAATCCCCCCTGCCTTTTAGTGTACACATCCTATTTCTGAATTAAAAAAATAAATAAATAAAAGCAGAAAGTTTGACAAAAAGGGCCTTTTCTGTTCCCTAAAAGCAGGTTTTTCAATGGCATAAAAATCTAGTTCTGGTTTTTCCCTAATCGTCAGAATGATTCTAATCTATCATCTAAAACTCAGTTCATTTATTTCTGCTTGAGTAGGTAACTTTATTTGATGCTGATTAAAGTCTATGAAGAATTCATTGAAATAGGGCCTCTCTGGTGGCGCAGCGGTTGAGCGCTGCACTGTGGAGCTGTTGGCAGCGAGTTCGAAGCCCAGCCAGGGAGATTCCCACATGGTGTGGCAGACCTCTCCTGCCTCACCCGCTGCTCCCCTCAGCAGTGTATTTCCGATCTGCATGTTCTGCTCCCCACTCTGTCTCTGGTGAACCCTCTCGCTGCCCCACACCTCTGGCCTGTACCCCAGCTTGTATGTATAAATAAATAAATCTTTAAAAAAAAATTATAAAAAAAAAAAAGAATTCCTTGAAATAGGGAAGTCTTACAAAAACACTTTTGGGGATGAGAGATAATCTCCTCTTTCAGATTAAAGTGCTTCCCATTTATAAGGTTTGGCTTTATAAACAATGGAAATTTGGGGTTTTATGGCTTGTCTGGTCTATTTGAGTTGTGGGTTTCTTTTCCCTATATTTTTGTATTTTAAAAAAAGTAACATTCTATCTTGAAGAATGTAATTTAGGATACTAGGATGCTGTTCTCCAAAAGCTGTAAGCAACAGTTTCTATATACCAGTGCATGGTAAAAATCAGTACTTCTTTGCCATTGCCTCTCTCTGCACTCACTGTTCCAAGGTGAAGCCAATATATAGAAGATGAAGGTCATTTGCTTCCAAAGAGTTTCAGCCAATCAAAATTAACTGAAAAATACTAAAGCCCCATGCAACTGTCTGGGTTCTCTCAAAGCTCCCAAATTATTGCAATAAACAATTACTTTTGACAAAAGAAGGTAATGAAAAGCACAGTGGCATTATAACCACCAATGTGTGGTGAAATGGGAAGAATCCGAACATTTTTAGGACTTGTCTCTGCAGAGAAAGACAGATTTGTCATCACGACAGATAAATCCACTCATAAAAAACTACAAGGCAGTTCCTGAACATTAGGAACTGAATTACAAACTATCCCTGCATACTTCTGTGAAAACTATGAACAGAGATGTTCAAACAGCACAGCTGACCTCTCCTGACTCGCCTGTTTCTCCCCTTAGCAATCTACTTCAGTAAATCCACCTGTTCTGCTCCCCACTTTGTCTCTGGTGAGACCTCTCACATACACACCCACACCTCTGGCTTACACCCCAGTTCTTCTATGCAATAAATAAATGAATATTTTTTAATAAATTAATTAAAACTATTATTGTTATTAGGGATACACAGAAATTTTTGGTCTTCTGGCTACCACAGGAAGGAGAGGAGGAGACTTTAATTTATTCCCTTTGTAATTGTTTTTTTTTTTTTAAAGATTTATTTATATATACAAGCTGGGGTACAGGCCAGAGGTGTGGGGCGGCGAGAGGGTTCACCAGAGACAGAGTGGGGAGCAGAACAGGCATATCAATGGAAACACACTGCTGAGGGGGGCAGCAGGCGAGGCAGGAGAGGTCTGCCGCGCCATGTGGGAATCTCCCCGGCCGGGCATCGAACTTGCGTCGCCTCTGCCAACAGCTCCACAGCACAGCACCTAACTGCTGCGCCACCGGGGAGGCCCTCCCTTTGTAATTGTTTTAACTATAATGCTTTGAGCATATTACTTTTGCAATAAAAAAATCAACGCTTAACAAAAGTCAGATGCATTTATCCTAAACTTGTTTGTGTTACCTGAAATTATTGCTGATTACATAATTTACCCAAATATAAGTAAATGTTAAGAGAGGCAGAGAAAGACGTATTTCTCTAAAATCAAAACTGAACACTTCAAAAAGACTCACAAACAATGGCTCAATGGTTTAGTTATATTCACATACATACAGAGAGCAATAAATGTGATCAAACATTAACAAGTGGTGATTTGCAGGAGAGTACACAAGATACTTCTTGCTATTTTTTATAAGCTGGATATTATTTCAAGATAAAAAGTCAAAAAACTTAAAACCTCCAATGGTATGCATCTCCAGTAGCCTGTAAGACTGCAGAATCTGGCATCCCATTAAATTTCTACCACCATCTACTACCTGCTCTCTTACTCCAACCACCCAGTTTCCTCACTGATCTTGACCACAAGAAGCACATTCTTATGTCAGAACCTTTATACTTCCCATGTCATTTGCCTAGAATACTTTTCCTACAATATTAACAAGGGTAACTCAGAGAGGCCTAACCTAACCACTCTATTAAAAATCACAACCTCCCTTCCCTAAATAGTATCCTCTTTCCTGTATTAGTTTTTCTCCATAGACCTTATTAGCAACTCATATACTATATATTTTATTCACATATTTAATCATATCTCTTTCACCACCAAAATATAAGTTCCATTAAGCAAGAAATTCTTTTTTATCAGTTTTGTCCACCACTGTAGTCCCAAGCCCTAGAGCAATGCATAGCACACAGCAAGCTCTCAATAAATATGTACTTACTTAATTTTATGTAACTTGCTGGCTCATTTCATAAGCATTTGTTTCCTTCTGATACACTTTATTTTATCCAAATCTGTTGCCCACTTTCACTTAGCTTCTTGTTATGTAACTTAATTCAGTTATAGCAAACAGTAGAACGAAGAAACATATTCTCATTTTCTAAAAAAAATTTACTTTTCAAATATATGAAGAATCATCATTTGTGAATCCTTGATTTTACTGTCAGGCTGAGAAAGGGGTAGAAATTATCCTACAGAATGATAGGACAGAACTCTTAGAGAGTCAGCTTCCCACAACTATAACCTCCTGCCCCTCTTTTTAAGCATCATTCAGAAGGAATGTCAGGTGGTTCACCTCCCAGGCTGCACTGTCCAGAAAAAAGACCATAATGATAATTAATCAGAAAAAGTAGCCCTCTCATGTTCTATCAGTTTGGCACCTTACACCTAACTGCAAAAGATCTGGGTTTTGCTTAAAGTGAAATAGCCTTTGATCTTCACAACCATTGTATCTGATATGGAAACAAGGGAGACCTATGCAGGGAGGGAACTGTAGTAAGCACTGACTTACGCTGTGAGTAGAGCAGGATTTGAAACTCCAGAAGGGCACAAGTAAAAAGTTGAAACACATTCTCCACCCCAAGCAGTTCAAAGACCTCTTTGACAGGAAAGTCAAATAGGGGAAGCTCATTGGTACTTGGTCTCTGGCAAATTATTGGCCCATAAACCCCAGAAAACTTCAAGGACCGGCCAGGAGGTGGGAGTGGCACCTCATACAGTACGTTGTATATGTAGCTCTCAAGGGGCAGTGGAGGAGGCTGAGGTGAAGTGACTGCCTGGTGAAGTTGCTCCAGCACACTCCGACATGCTTTCATGAAGGACATGGGTGTGATGAGGCAGATACACTTAGAGACATAGAGTGTGTCCCGGCTAATGTCATAGGAGTTGAAGCGCTGCAGCTTGGTGCCAGGAGTGCCTTCGCCATCCTCCATGCCACTGTGATCTCGGTCATCAGCAGGGGGAGCATGTAGAACATCATACTCAGCGTTATGCATGTGGTAGAGGGTCTGCATTGCACTGCAGATCTGCTTGCTAGTCACCTCCTCATAAAATGTGAGGGCAAACCCAAATGTCCGAGAGCCATCCTCCCTTGTGATAATAAAGGCATGGAACTGGGGATCCCTGGGATCAGCCTGGGTCTTGAATGCCAGCCCTTTGGGCATGCACAGCTGCAAAAGACAACAAGGAAACAAGTGCTGAAAACACTTACTACTGATCCTCTTTTTTAGAATAACATCACTATTTATACACCAACTACTGTTCTGGGTGTTTGGGATATTAAGATCAACATAGCAAAATATCTGCCCTAAAGATCTCCTGATCTAATATAAAACACACAAATAAATACAATAATGATGCAGGTACCAGGGCTATACAGTATATGCTAATTCAGTGCCAGGGTTAACACAGGATAGTCAAGTAAGCCTAGGAATATCAGAAAGTTTTATAAATGATATTATGCTAGAATTCATCAGGTAGATAAAGGGGAAAAGAGTGTTTCAGGGACAGAGAGAAAATGCACAAAGATAAGGAGGTAAAAGAAAGCCTGGAGAATACAGGTAGGTGGTTAAGCACGACAGCATGTATTAGGAGACAATGCTAGAGTGATATCTAAAGCCAGAAAGATGCAACTGTGTACCTAAAAATAAAGTTTTTGAAGCTACAAGCTCACCTAATTCTATCATCAATAAAATCTCTCTTTTCATATCAAAAAAGGTGTTCTTCCACATGGAGCCAAGAAATGACGTAATTAGGAAAAAGGTGCACTTTTTTTCACTTTAACTCAGATGGATTATATAAAGAAACTTGGATAGTTACTTAAACTGACCTGAATCAATCAGTCCCCATTTTCCAGTTTTACACAAACCTGGCTATACAAATGAACTATCAGTAGTATGGATTAACAAACACAAGGATCTAAATTCTGTTTTATCCATTAGTCTTCAACTTGACTTCCCAAAGCCTAGGTGTTTCTAGAATATAGCATGTTAAAATGAAATAAGCACTTGAACCAGAAGTCAAAAAATCTTCAGCCTTTCTATGATTCAGTTTATCTAACTGTGAAATAAATATAATACAAGTTACTCTGCCCACTCCATGGGGCTGCTGCATGCAGCAAAGATTGTTCTCTAAAAACTATAAAAAGCTATCAAAAATGTAATAGAGGCATTACAAAGAGAGGGTTAAGAGTAAAGCTCTGGAACCAAACATGGTGTTCAAACTCCAGCTCAACAGTTTCTAGCCATATGACCTTGAACACATTACTTAATCTCTTTAGATCTTATTTTCCTTGTTTGTAAAATATGTGTGTGTGTGTTTAATATTATCTACATAAGGGTATTGCAAGGATTAACTTAGTTAATTCATGTGAAATTCTTTACACAGCACCTAGCACAAGTTGGTTACTCAATAAAGGTTGACTTATTCATAACAGTACTCTATATGAGATTTTAAATGCTATCCTATCTAAAATTATGATGAAACAAAAATACTGATTTCTGCCATATTACTCAGATATACAAAATACAGATTCAGAGAAAATTTCTTTAGACCCACTCACCAGGTAATTTCAGTATTATAAGCAACCAATAACCCAGTACCACGAAAAAAAGGTCACTGACACAACATTATATACTTGTTTGACACATAAGAAACACACCATGACTTATATTTTTATATAATAATCAAAATGTAGAATTATGAACACTACGCATAAACCCCTTCAAAAGTTATTATTTGGTGGAACCACTACTTATTTATTTAATCCTACTTATTTATTTATTCTGCAAATTATCTCATACTTGTAGTTAACAAATACTAACCATTCCCACTGCATCTTGGTCAAAGGGATTCCATTCTACATTCTCAGGATATCGTGCAAGGACCTTAGATTTGAAAGTTCGTCTCAATGGTGTCTGCTCAAAATTTTCTCCTGCAAGAAAAAGAATAAAGCAAATCATCTCCGCAAAGTTTATTTAAATCACAGGGTTATGCATGCCTGAGCTTGGTAGTCCAGCAAAGTACAGAAATGAAGGCAAAGGTGTTAGTATGCCAACCATTTAAGAACAGGAAAGGTATTAAAGTTATTTAGCATGGTTAATACTGGCCACCACTAGCTGTCTTTTCTTCAAAATGAAATTAAATTCAAAGATTAATTTTCTTGAGAAAGAAGGGAGACAGCAGAGAAATGCTAGAAGATCATAAACATTTTTCCCTCCTGAGAGCAACATTCAGTTTGCTCAAAATCAACTGATACCATCATAGAAGCATAAATTACTTTAAAGTATGCATTTCTATGATCTCTGAAAAAATATGAAGAGACTAAAAGATTCAAGAATATTAACAAAGCAGATTTCAAGGTAAATCTAGTCAGCTATTTTATTAGGTCAGAAAAATCTGAAATTTCTTTGTTTCTCCCTTCCCTCTCCTATAAAACAAAACAAAACACTAGTACATACCGAAATAAGAACATTAAAAGTGAAAAGAGGAAGAAACAAAGTACCCACCACCTAGAAGGATATAAATGTGAAAAATCTACTGGTCAAAAAAGATACAAGAAAGTTAGAATGTTAAAGAATACCAAATGCCACCGGAGAGACACAGGTAAGAACCACCAGAAAGCTTTGGGAGTTCTCAATTTACTTATTTTTACCTTCAGTTGTACTTGAAATGAAAGGGCTGGCACCATCCCTGGCTTTAGAAGCCTGTATGTACTGGCATAATGCTATATGATAAATGAAATAACAAAGTATTACAACAAAGTAGTAGTATTCACACCTTTTTGACCATGAATGACTCCACTATGAAACAAATTAAACACACATAACATATATTTGCTTAAAATATAAAAATATCACAAAATACTTACCCTTACTATGTCTGATGCCCTCTCATAATTTCTGCTTGTCTCACTAAGCAAAAACGCTAATTACAACCCTCTAATGGTCACAATTTATAGTTCAAAAATATTATAATAGATGGAGGATCAAAAGACTACATGAGACGGAGGATCAAAAGATAAAGCAGGTATTCAATTACTATAAAGTCACTACTGTTTTATCCAAAAGTATACTGCCTCAAATAGTGTTTTTACCAAGGAGGTAGGGAGTAGGGGAAAAATTAAATGTAGCTAAATGTTTCAAACAAATAGATTTAGTACTCTTCTCCAAGGAAGAAATGCAAATGCCAAGCAGGCATATGAAAAAATGTTCAACATCCCTCATAATCAGGGAAATGCAAATAAAAACCACAATGAGATACCACCTTACACCAACAAGAATGGCACACATTAAAAAAACAGAAAACAACAAATGTTGGCAAGGATGTGGAGAAAAAGGAATGCTCATACACTGTTGATGGGAATGCAAACTGGTCCAACCTTCATGGAAAGCTGTATGGTGGTTTCTCAAACAACTAAAAATGGAGCTTCCATATAACCCATTCCACTCCTATAACCCAGCACTTCTAGGAATATACCCAAAGGACACAAAAACATTAATCCAAAAGGTCACATGCACACCTATGTTTATTGCAGCACTACTGACAATAGCTAAAACATAGAAACAACCCAAATGCCCCAAAATTGATGACTGGATCAAGAAGATGTGGTAGTACACAATGGAGTACTATTCAGCAGTCAAAAATTATAAACTAACACAATTCTCAGCAACATGGATGGAGCTAGAAGGAATCATGCTCAGTGAAATAAGCCAGAAATAAAGAAAAACACCGAATGGTATCACTTACAGGAGGAATATAAGAGAGCCAAATGAGAAATCAGAAGAAGAAAATAGTACACAAAACATAAACAAAAGCAAAAACTAGCAGGCAACCACAAATAAAAGACATTCTATAGGGGAGGGGGAGGAAGAGAGACCAAAATAGGGGAGAAAAGCGCACAAGGGACTACGGTGATGGTTCACAGGTGAACTGGTGGTGGGAAACCTACAGGGGATACACAATAATGCAGAGGACATAAATTAAATTTTAAAAAGTAAAAAAATAGATTCAGTATGGGCTATTGAAAAACACGTGAGGAACACGATCAAAAATTGAACTCTATACCTATTTACTGAGTAATCATGTGTATAAGGGCCTTAGGTAGTATAAGGGGTACAGAAGAAACAGATCAAACACCTATCCTCAAGTACCTTACTGTCAAATGTACAGGAAAAAGGACATGTATATAGCCATTTCACAGGGAGGTTATTATCCAGAAGGCTCCAAATCCGCAGCCTATGTGCTCTAATCATTAAAAGACACTTGCTCAGGATCCTAATCACATGCTCTGGTTAACAGAATAAATTCTGTTCCAACTACATTTTCCAAGTTGACCTGGAAGCCAAAAGGCTGGTGATTATTAAGAAAGATGCATTCTTGGGCCTCCCTGGTGGCACAACAGGTTAAGTGTCAAGACTACAAAGCTACCCAGAGCTATCCAGAGCCACTGCAGCAGAGTTCGATCCCCGGCCAGGGAGCTTCCCACATGGCGCAGCAGACTTCTCCTGCCTTACCCACTGCTCCCCTCAGCAGTGTATTTCAGTCAGTCTACCTGTTCTGCTCCCTGCTCTGTCTCTGGTGAATCCTCTCACCTCCCACCCCCCCACACACACACACTTCTGGCCCACACCCCCGCTTGTATGCATAAATAAATAAATCTTTTTTAAAAAAAAGATGCATTCTTGGGCCTCCCTGGTGGGGCAGCGGTTGAGCGCTGCGCTGTGGAGCTGTCAGCAGCGGCGATGCGAGTTCGACACCCGGCTGGAGAGAATCCCACATGGTGCGGCAGACCTCTCCTGCCTCGCCCGCTGCTCCCCTCAGCGGTGTATTTCTGATCTGCCTGTTCTGCTCCCCACTCTGCCTCTGGTGAAGCCTCTCACCACTCCACACCTCTAGCCTGTACCCCAGCTGTATGTAAAAAAAAAAAAAAAAATTAAAAAAATTAAAAAAAAAAAAGATGCATTCTTCACCAACAAAGGGTTGGGTTAAACATGAAGTCATATAGTCCTTCACTATAATTCATCCTGGAGGCATCCCAAAAGTTTCTAATAAACAAATTATGGTAAATCTAAGGCACCTGTTCTAAAAACTAATAGTGATTCCAGTCACAGTTATTGATTTTACAACTAAATTTTCACTTGCATTTACTCTCAGGTTTTGTTCACCCATTACCATCAGAAAATTATTGATAATTTTCAACTTTTAACAAAACCCAACCTTCTTTCTGGATATAAAGCAAACACCCCATTTTAATTCCTCTCATTTCCTGATTCCTTATTTCAAACTAATTTTTCTGAAACTCTTTCTCAGGAAAATCACCTCTCAAAATAAATTTGGTAATCTTCACTGAAGACTGGCAAAATCAGCAGTCAGCCTACAAAGTGTTACAGCTATGTAAATAGAACTAGTCTCAGAGTTTTCAGTAACACTTACAAAGAGCCCACCCATGGCAAGTCTGCACTCACTGTACAACGTAATTAAAGAGGAAGCCAGCTGACATAATGATCTTGTCTACTGTCTGAGATTCTAAGAATGTATTTTTTTTAAGATTTATTTTTGCATACAAGCTGGGGTACAAGCCAGAGGCATGGGGCAGCGAGAGGGTTTACCAGAGACAGAGTGGGGAGCAGAACAGGCAGATCAACGGAAATACACTGCTGAGGGGAGCAGCGGACCAGGCAGGAGAGGTCTGCCTTGCCATGTGGAAATCTCCCCGGCCAGGCGTCGAACTTGCATCACCGCTGCCTACAGCTCCACAGCGGAGCGCTTAACCACTGAGCCACCAGGGAGGCCCTTAAGAATGTATTTTTAAACTGCATTCAGATCTGAGAGATGGTAACTATCTCCCTCCACAGCTTCGTCACTTTTAGATGTCAGTTTGTTCATTTCTTCCTTACCAGGCTAGAAACACCCGTCAGTAAAAACTACAAAATATTTGAACATATACAAGAATCATGGTATTTAACAATGTCCTATAGGAAAGTCTTTAGGATACATCATTCCCTAAGATAGCTATGAGGCACACCCTAAATGTGATGAGCATTCAAAGGATATAACAGCTGACTATTTAGGGAGAGAATTTTAAACATCCAGTGAGATGACGAATGAAGCCAGAGGTGAACATGATAAGCTGACTTGTAGTCTAGACAAAGACGAAGGAGAAATTATGAATCATAGGGAGAAGTCACCTTTAAATTCTCTGTCCCTATTATCACCTATCCACTTCCTGCCCCTTCTTCAAACAAGCTGAGTAAAGAAGTTTTGTACACAAAAGTCCTTCCACATGTATATTAGATCTACCAGTAGCAGAATCATAGTATTTTGAATACAAGGGGAAAGGAAGTCTATAAAGAAGTATGAGAGCCCAGAGAATAAATTGTGTTAATTTCAGCCATCCTATAAAGAGTGTCAGGAAAGTAATAAAAGGAGAGTAGGGCCTCCCCGGTGGCTCAGCGGTTAAGCGCTGCGCTGTGGAGCTGTTGACAGCGGCGACGCGAGTTCGACGCCCGGCCGGGGAGATTCCCACATGGCGTGGCAGACCTCTCCTGCCTCGCCCGCTGCTCCCCTCAGCCGTGTATTTCTGATCTGCCTGTTCTGCTCCCGGCTCTGTCTCTGGTGAACCCTCTCGCCGCCCCACGCCTCTGGCCTGTACCCCAACTTGTATGTATAAATAAAAATAAATAAAATGAATCTTTAAAAAAAAAATTTAAAAAAAAAATAAATAAAAGGAGAGTAACAAAACTAAGATTTTATTAAAACAATTCAAACTTTCATCATTTATTAAGAACTGAAATTTGAGAATAACTTAATGCCTCAAGAACATTTATGTGGACCCATCTTCTGGAGCCTGCATATGTGGCACAGATTGCTTAACACTTTGTGGTCGACTCACGTATTAGAACGTGTTTTTGTCACCCCTATCAGGTGGCCGCTCACGTATTAATACGTGTTCATCTAGTCTCCGGTTTTTCATGCGACGGTGGATTTATTTGGAACTATTAGTAGCTATCTCTTTGATCGTACTCAGTCTAGAAGTTTTACACATTGTTTTGGTGAAAGTGTAAGGAGTTTTATGAGAGATATTACAGTTTTTTTAATATCCAGTAGTTCAGGAGTTGTGTGTGTTTTATTGAATGCTTATGCCATTCATGCGGTGGCAAAATGGCCGGCCCCAAGGGCTGGTAAATTAAAGGGCACTGGCACACACAGTGTTAAATACTTAATTAGTTAGACCTTTGGAAATTCAAAGAATACGAGCAATGACATCACAACCACAACTGTCCTACTGTCCAGAAACAACAACTAACTATTTGTGCAACACAAAGTACATAAATAGCAGTAGATCTGGATATCACAACTAACGCCCATTTCTAACAGCAACTTAAAAGTTAGTCAACTAGGTGTTGGTTCATCTTTTTTAATACGCTCCCTAAGGGTTTAAATAAATCATAACAGATTTTTTTTTGGCTTGCAAACCTTAGAAGGACTTCTAATAGGTCCTTTGTTTACTTGTTCTGCTTTGAAGAAGCCAGAAACAAACTGGCATTTGTTTTCTCACTTGCCTGTTGGTATTAACTTGATGGTATAACCCTAAACTAGAGATGTTTATGTGGAGAAGCTACAAAGGAATGCTTAAACTTTCTGAAATGATTTATAAATTTTATGTGAAGATAGATACATTTTTCTGGGGGAGAGAACACAGAATATTCACCAGATTCTCAGAGTCCCAAGACCCAAAAAAGTCAGAAACCACAGCTTTATATTTCTCCTAATTTGGACAGGAAACATTTGACCACTTGACAGATTAACCTAAATGGGCAGGTTTTCATAAAGTCTAAGATAAAATATATGTGCTACTAAATAACTGCTTTCTAGATTGATGAATTGATGCTGAACCAAATTAGTTCAACAGTATTTTCTCCTTTCCTATCAAGAGAACCCTCTGTTGATGGGAAACATATCAAAATTCTCTCCCTTTAAACATACACACACGTGAACAAGTTAAAAAAGAAAAAAAATCACATTCTCAAAACTTCTGCCTGAAATAATCAGAGATTATCAGAAAATGTTGATCAGAATCTCTGTATTATAATCTTACAACTGCATATAAATCTATAATCTCAAATCAGAAGTTTAAAAGGACTTTAATTTTAAGTATTTTTTTAAATTTAAAAAGTGTAATTGAATGTCGTTTAACTTAACATGTAATTTTTAAACCTGTCATGGTTTCATTTTAAAAAAAAAAGATTTTATTTATTTATTTATTTATGCATACAAGAGGTGGGGTATAGGCCAGAGGTGATGGGGGGAAGGGTGTGTGTGTGTGAGAAGATTCATCAGAAACAGAGTGAGGAGCAGAACAGGCAGACTGACTGAAAAACACTGCTGAGGGGAGCAGCGGGCGAGACAGGAGAGGTTTGCTGTGCCATGTGGGTTAGCTGCCTGGCCAGGGATCAAACTAGTGCTGCAATGGCTGCCAACAGCTTCAAAGTGCTGAGACTTAACCTCTTGCACGATGAGGGAGGCGCCCCCATCATGGTTTTAAAGCAGAGGCTGCAAGCAAAACATTTAAAGTATTCAAAGCTATACCATGGAACTGTTTGAAGGCAACTGAGCTATCCTATCTCCAGGGCCAAGAAAGAAGTGTCACACAAACTGCCTCACGTCAATCAAGGTCTCTTTCATATTACAGGAAGAGTGATGGAATTTTTTCCCTTTGGCAATGAATATAAATATGTTATTATGCTATTCTTTTATACTGGTGTTCTGGGATGTTCTAGAATTGATTCTGTTGATGACAATGGTCACCAATTCAGTGCTTGCTCATGCTATAATCAGTTTACTTCCTGCAATAACAGATGCCACTCTCTTTCCTGTTATAAACACTCCTGAAACATTTTGCCTATCAGAATAGTATTACTATCAACTCACACTTCTATTTTTTGCACATGTCAAAGAATCAGCTGTGTTTTGTCTTGACTCACTTGCTGTCTCAGCATTTCAATTCTCCTTGTCTTGCATATAATTTCTGAACCCCTATACAAACCAGAGATCATCTCCTGTCATCTTGAACTGATTGATGAAGCACAGAGTAATAGGGAAGGGATGTTGTAGGGTAAATGAAGTTGGTCAGGCTTTTACACCATTGGCCTCAGTGGCCTTGATCTTGTTAAGAGAGAGGGTGCATGGGCGTTGGGCACACATGAGCCACACCTGAGCATGGGTGTGTGCATATGTGCAAGTGTGTATAACTGAGCCTAGAGCCTGTGGCGGAACACCTACAAGAGGAAGAGACCACGGAAGAACGCCAGAGAAACCCAGAGAAAAGAGCGTATAGAGATTCACCAGGGGCTCAAGTTGCTGTCTCCCTGCTGGCTGTTTCCCCTGCTTACCATTAAAACCTGTGAAAATGATGCCTGCCAAGAACTCCAAAATTCCCCTTCAAATTGCTGGAACCAACAGTGAATGTACCTACTGGCCTGGGATGGTTACAAAACAGATGCAAATTTCTCACTAAATGAGAATTAAGTAAGCTATTAATTTTAGATGACTGCTTCATTACTTATCAGCACTTTTTAAATAGACATCCTAAATAACAAACTCAAACAGTGAGGTTTACAAGCAAAGTTCTGGTAGCTACAGAAAACCATCTACTACTGCATCACATTCCCTCAACTCACACATACATTACTGCAGTATGTTAAGCTTGAGCAACTGTTCCTTGAAGAGATAGCCTGGACTGTGGCCCATATCACCAGGTGACCGTGAGTCAGAAATTCACAAATAAGTAACCCAGAATGCAATGAGCTAACCCGTATTTTCATCTAGCCACAAGGCCTCTCCTAAGGCACTAGCCCAGGAAAGCTGCTTACCAGGCTTTTAACTGGAAAAGCAGTAGAAACCACCTGTTACTCCTTTGTTTTCATTTTTTTTAAAGATTTATTTATTTATGCATACAGGACCTGGGGTGTAGGCCAGAGCTGTGGGGTGCTGAGAGGATTCACCAGCAACAGAGTGGGGAGCAGAACAGGAGGATCTACTGACATACACTGCTGAGGGGAGCAGCAGACGGACGAGGCAGGAGAGGTCTGCTGTGCCATGTGGGAATCTCCCTGGCCAGGATCAAACTCATGCTGTAGTGGCTGCGGATAGCTTCATAGGCTGAGACTTAGCCCCTTGCACCACCAGGGAGGCCCTACTCCTTCGTTTTACCCTTGAGGCAGATTTGTTCACTTTCTTTCTCAACGTATTTTCTTGGTCAGGTAACTTTAGATTCTCATACATGGCCATTATCATTACTGGTGCTTTGCCTAACACTTAACATCTTCTAGGCACCACACCCAGTTCAATTCATACACCCAGTCTTTCTAAAATGACTGAATTCTTAAGCGATCCAATTTTAGCAAGAAACTGGGGTTTTCAAAGCCTACCCAGATAGAGCTATTCCAAACCACTACTGGGACAGAACTTTGGTAACAAGGTATCAAGTATAAACAATGCCTTCCTTCCAGTCCAACAACCTGTAGGGTAATACATTTGTGGAAGTAATATATCAAACCTAGATGATTTGCTGCATTTAGTGGGCAAAATTATGGTCTTTCAGACCAATCTCAGGAATCCAGTCCTGTGAGAGCGGTGTGTGTGTGTGTGTGTGTGTGTGTGTGTGTACATACATACACATATTATTCTAAATATAGAGTGAGGAGTCCTGGTATATTAAGTATACTTCTAGTATACAAGTAATACAGGGGGCTCCCTGGTGGCACAGGGGTTAAGTCTAAGCGTTATCACCATCGCAGCCTGAGTTTGATCCCCAGCCAGGGAACTAACCCACTTATGGCACAGTAGACCTCTCCTATCTCATCCACTGTTACCCTTAGAGCAGTGTATTTCAGCAGGTCTGCCCGTTCTGCTCCCCATTCTGTCTTTGGTGAAGCCTCTCACCCACTGCACCGCTGGCCTACACCCCAGTTCTCCTATGCATAAATAAATAAATAAATAAATAAATAAATAAATAAATAAATCTTTACGAGTAACACAGGTACTTTTTTCTAAAAGCTAGCCCCTGCAGAAAACCAGGCTTAGGCAAATCCACTGGTCTGGATCTCTATTTAACAAGCAACAGAGAACAAATATGAGCAATGGTTTTCACACTCTCCTCAACTGCACACTTTATAAAATAATCAGCCTATATTATAAATTAGGTGTAAGCAACTAACTAGCAGGCGACATAGTTAAGGGCTCACCTTGGCTACCTAGTAGCTGTATGATGTAAATAATTTATTGAGTCTTGCAGGCCCTTTTCCTCAACAGAAAGATGAAACAGAGGACCAACTGAGATTGGAAGGGTTTTTCCAGCTTGATCATTCCATGACTTAATGACTGCTGGACCTAATAACTACATATAGCACGGAAGTTCTACCTTTTAAAGTGTGAACTGAAGGCAATGTAATGCATTAGTTCTCCCTCTGCTACCTCTAAAACAATAGTAGAGCGGTGGGAATGAGGAAACATAAACCCAAAGAATGAAAGGGAAGGTGACACAACAAAATTTTAGAAATGGAAAGCAGATCTGTGAGTGGTTACTAACAGAAAACTTGAGAAAGTTGAGATACAACATAACTTCCAAAAGCTCAAGCTCAACTTATAGCATTGTTATTGTGGAAGTGTGGATAAAGATGCAGCTAAAAACAGGACTAGATACAAGTCTATTTAAGAACCACCTGGCATCAACTCATGAACAGATAAACAAAATTTTGTATAACTATACAATGGAACATTATTTGAACATAGAAAGGAATTAAGTACCAGCACAAGCTACAAGCTACAACAGAAATGAACCCTGAAAACATTATGGTCAGTGAAATAAGCCAGACACAGAAGGCCACATATTGTATAATTCTATTTATATGAAATGTCTAGAACAAGCATAATTATAGAGTCAGAGGCTGTTAATAGGTATGCAGTTTCTGTTTGGGATGATGGAAATGTTCTGGAACTAAATGATGATGGTTGAACAACATAGTGAATATACTAAAATCTGCTGAAGTATATGCTTTAAAATGATGGATTTCTGTTATGTGAATTATATCTCAGTTAAAAAAAAAAACTAGATGGACCTTCCCATTCCATTTGGCCTCCATGCCAAAAGAAAACTAGATTCTTTACAAAGGATAAAAGGATGAGGTGGGCAAAAATGGGTGATGGTGGTCAAAAGGCACAAGCTCCCAGTTATAAGATAAATAAATCCTGAGATGTAATGTAGAGCATGGTGACCACAGTTAATAATACTGCACTCTGTATCTAAAAGTTGCTAAGAAAGTAGATCTTGTAAGTTCTCGTCACGAAGAAAATTTTATAGTTATCTGTGGCGATTGAAGCTAACTAGACCTATGGTGGTAGTCATTTTACAACATATACATACATCAAATTAAGTATGTTGGATACCTACAACAAAAAGAACCATTCAGATGTTATAAATCTCAAAGAGAAGAAATGAAGAGAATAATGAAGTACATTAACAGTTTTCCTGATTGGGTATCATCATATGGAAATAAAAGCAAAGAAAGGAAACAAACACTCTGGAAGTATAGTGAATGAGACTTTAGATGAAATCTGATACTTTAATTCTACAGAATTTAATACATCCTTTTTTTTAAAAAGATTTATTTACTTATGCATACAAGCTGGGGTACAGGCCAGAGGTGTGAGGCAGTGAGAGGGTTCACCAGTGACAGAGTGGGGAGCAGAACAGGTAGACTGACGGAAATACACTGCTGAGGGGAGCAGCAGGCGAGGCAGGAGAGGTCTGCCACGTCATGTGGAAATCTCCCCAGCCAGACGTCGAACTCGGGTCACCATTGCTGACAGCTCCACAGCGCAGCGCTCAACCGCTGCGCCACCAGGAATGCCCAGAATTTAATACACCCTAAAGATAATTTTTTTAATGGAGCATTTATCTCCTACCTACCTCAAAAAATGAACTACTAAAGAAAATCATACAAAAACTTAAATCAGAACAAAGACCATCAAAAGAAGCAAAAAATATATATGGCCTTATCTGTGGCATAATTTTCTTATAAATTCAAAAAATGCTAAGTTTGCTTACAATATATGATATTTTTAAATAATAATTCAATACAGAAAATATCATGGTGAGAAACATACAAAATACTAAACATGATTCTGTTGTTGGAGCAGTGGCCTCCAAGCTGGTCCCAGCACTACCACCCCTCATTGGACTTGCCCCATGCTGGGACTTCTGGTTCTAATAGTCCCATTCCCTAGGCCTGTTCAGGTCCCAACATGCACCTCACACGCCCCTGCTGCAATGTGTGTGTGCACTTGGGGGGATGCATTAGGCCAGAACATTCCTGAGCTGAGGACCTTCACTGGGACCCCTCATGCCCTGGACTTCACCTCCCTTGACTTTCTGAGCAGAAGGTTGTTGGAAGCTAGGGACTGGATAGAGCTACCAAAGGATTTTTAAAAGTAGGCATGCAGGTGGGCCATATCCTCTTCTCCTTCACAAGGTGTGCCACTACAGTCTTTTTTTTGGGGGGGGCAGGGGATGATGTGGACCAAATGGGCTCATCCCTCATGTGTACAACTGCAGCTCCAGGTTTACTCTCAGGCCTTAGCAGCCAGTCACACTCCACACAGCTGGTTCCAGCTTGCTCTGCTAAGCAGGCCACAGTTTTGCGACAGTCAACTCCTGCTTGACTTTAGTCTCACTATCCTATTTCTTCTTGTGTGTTTATTTTTGAGTCATGTCCTGCAGTTGTCACCAGCTAATTGAAGACTCATCAACCAGGTCGTCCCTGGTTCTCCATGCTTGCTTGTTTCAATGCTACTTCTGGAAGGTGGGCATGAATGATCGCTATTTTTTTCTGCATACTTTTCTGTATTTTCTCAGTTTCCTACTATATGAGCATGCATGACCTCTATGATAATGAGATTACTCTGAAAATATGAATAATAGTGCTTTTCTCTGAAGCTAGTAAAGAAGAGATTTTTTTCAAAGCGAGGATTTAGAATACTAAATAAATTCCTAATTTCTCTGCTGCGATAATTTAGCTGACTTAACACTTAAAAGTGCAAGGATGTAGAGTATAAAAAAAAAGATTCTTCCTATTTATTTGAGCCTAACTTAAATGTGAATACTAGAAGTCTAATGTCATGCATTCCTATTAAACCAAAGAAATATGTGTCTGAAGTAGTTATAAAATATTTGAAAACTAAAAGGAACAAAACTTTAAATTAACTTAAATCCAAAACAACTGTATGAGTTCTAACTCATCACCTGCAAAGGGATATGCATACCTACATTATTCACTGAAATCAGAAAGAATACCCATTATT
>PVIJ01002719.1:91472-152616 GCA_004024925.1 Scalopus aquaticus | reverse complement strand
AAAAGCCCTTGAAATCCTTGGGATAGAAGGAACATACCTCAACATAATAAAAGCCATATATGAGAAACCCACGGCCAATATTATCCTCAACGGTGAGAAGCTAAAGGCCTTTCCCCTAAGATCAGGAACAAGGCAAGGATGTCCACTCTCACCACTACTTTTCAATATAATACTGGAAGTCCTAGCCAGAGCAATTAGATAATCCCAGTCTTATACAAGCTCAGTAATGTTCCCAAATTCTCAAATTATATCTTCTGACAACCAATTATGAAATATTAATGAATTACTGGGTTCACATTAGGACAGCTTCACTATAGGATGGAATCCGTGAACAGATTAGTATGGTAAGGTGAGGGGGGCAGTGTACATGTCCACATCATTGATGATGTGGTCCTCTAACCTGAATCTAATCTTGGGGGTGGGCGTGGGAGGACATTCAGGCAAGTCCAGAACGCAGAAAATTTTACACTACAAATGTCCTGGACTCTTGGAAAAAAATAGTCATTTTTTAATGTTATATATGTATGTGCTTCGATGGATGAGAGGTGATGATGATAGAGTAAAAGAGACAAAACAACCCAATGAAATGCTTTTTTTTGAATTCTGGCTTCAAAAAAAATCAAGCTTTAAAGATATTTTGGGGACTAGATAATTTGAGAACCTTTAAACACAGACTGTTTGGTGTTTATACAATTTAAACTCAAATTAATGGATCTTCATTTTCTCACATGTGACACTATCCTAGCTATGTAGTAGTAAACCAAATAGGATCCAAAGACAAACAGAATATTAGCGTTCCGCACTGCCAGCAATTGGTGCATTCCAGTAAGGATATTGCAGAGGGTTACTTTACTGCCTTTTCAACTGTCCCACAAGTTTGAATTTTTCAGAAAAAAATAATTGGGGGAAAAAAGCTGGGGAAAGTACACCATTTGCTCCGTGCTTAGGATCTAGCCTCCACTTCGTCTTTGCTGCATTCCTCACTGCCCGGGTTAGGACCCTCAGAAGCCCTTCTGGTCAGCCTCAAGGGTCGGGTGTTGAAGGATGGCCATATTGTCACCAGACAGCTGGAAAAGGAGGCATTTTGCAGAATGGTGGTGAGGGAAGGGGGGGATGAGGAGGGGCAGTTGTCATGGTGCCCTGAAGGGCCCTCTTTCCTGGGGCTGGATGCTTGTTTATGTTTCAGAGAGATGATGGGGGCGGAAAAGGGAGAAAAGGAAGGATAGGGGCTTAACTCGCTCTCACAGGTTCGCCAGCCCGCCCACGGGGCTTATTATCCTTGATTGCCTGTTTTCTCCTTTCTATTGCCATGGAGACGGGCAAAAAACGTGACTCTACTCAGATTTACGCACTTTGCTAGCTGGATGCCTTGTCCCCACGTAAGGTACCTGCTGCGTCTCTGCCTACTGAATACGTCCGTGCGAAGGCGTTGATTAACTTAGGTGGCTGCCGCGAGCCTGTGGTGGGGGCGGTGGAGTGTCCTTAGGGAGTTTATGAGAACAGAGCTGCTGTCAGCCTCATTACCCAGGCCAGGCTGCTAAATCTTGGAAATGGATTCAAGGCAGGGGGTTGGGGCAACATGTTTCGCTACTGAGGACGTGCTGTGTCGTGACGCAACCTTGTCCAATACTCGTAAATTTGTGACTGGGACCCCTGGGTGAAAACACTTAGCGGCTCATAGGGGCAGATTTGGTCCCCCCAAACGCAACATGGTAACAACCCCCGTATAGGGAGTAGAGCAGACATATTTGTGCGGGGGGCGGGGGGGGGTCTTCGTCAAAAACACTATAGTTTTCCTCAACTTGAGGAGGGCCTCTGAAAAATATGAGCATTTTAAATGCTGAGAATAATGCATCCTCAAGGGCTTCAGACAAGGGAGTGGGGAGATTTAGGTGGGGTTCCCTGGAAGGCAACCCAAAGTGCTGGGAGAAGTTTTCTGAGAACCAGTGACAGATATGAAGAAATAATATTCCCAGTGTCTGTATCCCCTTCCTGGTGTAAAGAACAGGTTTAGGATTTGCAGATTATTTGAATTTAGAGATGCTTTTGTCTTTCTTTTTGCCTGCCTCTTCCTTTAAATGACTCCGTGGTGCTGGCCCATCCACCATTCGGTGGCCTCCACAAACTCTGCTTAGACACAAAGACAGGTTTATCAGATTTCTAAAGACCTCGCGGGGGAGTCCTCTTTCCGACACAGTACTGCCCTAAGAGCTGGAAGCTGTAGACTAGGAATGTATTGAGGTTTGAGGTTGGTGTTGATTTTTCCCCTTCTTTAAATAGAGAAAACTAAATCTGTGGCACTTCTGCCCAAATCTGAGGAGTATGAGCAATGTGACATCTCAGATGCATTTCTTTCCCCTCCAGCTCTATTGAGATAAAATTGGCGTCAACATTGTGTATATTTAGGTGTGCAGTGTGATGATTTGATTCACATGTATACGGTGAAAAGACTGCTACAATAATTTAGTTAATAACTCCATCATCACATATAATTACACTTTTGTTGGTGAGAACATTTACTATGTCCCTACCTACCAGGTATCAAGAATACAGTGTAGTATTAAGTATAATCACCTTGCAGTACATCCTAAGAACCTGTTTATCTTAGTAACTGGACAGTGTAGTCTTTGATCTGCATCTCATCCTTTCCCCAAAGTTCTAACCCCTGGCAACTTTCTATTCTGTTTGTTGTTGTTGTTGTTTGTTTTAAGATTTATCTAAAATAATCCCATACAAGTACTGGGATCTAGGCCAGAGGTGTGGGGGGTGAGAGGGTTCATCAGAAACAGAGTGGGGAGGAGAACAGGCAGGTCTACTGAAATATACTGATAAGGAGAGCAGCAGGTGAAACAGAAGAGGTCTGCTGCGCCATGTGGGTCAGCTCCCTGGCCAGGGATTAAACCCAGCCATCAGTGGCTGCCCGTAGATTGATAGCACTGAGACTTTAGCCCCTGAGTCACCAGGGAGGACCTATTTTGTTTCTATGGCCTTTTAGATTCTACATCTAGAGGAGATCATACAGTATTTCTCCATCTCTGTCTGAGTCATTTCACTTAGCATAATGCCATCAAGATATATCCATATTGTCACAAAAGGCAGGATTTTCTTAGTTTTATGACTGCATAATATTCCATTGCATTTAGTCATGCTTCCCTTTATAACACATTTTTTGAAGGTTTTTATCATGAAATGACCTTGGATTTTGTCAAATACTTTTTGTACATCTACTTATGCACATATATTGATGATCTGATTTTTCCCTCCAAGGGTTCTTAGGAATAGGACATAATTTAGAATAGGTCACTTAACCCTAGGAAAATACTGAGAAATTTTTATTTTTTTATGCAGTCCTCTCTCTTTTTGGGGGGAGGTGATGTGAATTAATTTCTTATTTTTCACCACCACTATCCCTGATATTCCTTTTTCCCTTCCCCCCTTAACCTCAAAGCCTTCACAGTGTTTAACACTGTTCACTAGATTTTGCAAGTATTTATTGAAGCATTGCTGTGTAATTGTCCAATATTTGTTTTCATTGTTTTATTTGTTTTACTGCATACAATTCTCTCAAACCCCCTCCATTTTGCTACTAATAGGCATTTAGGCTGCTCACATGTCCTGGCTATGATAGATAATGCTTTAATGAACATTGTAGAACATACTTTTTTTGCATTGTTGGTTTCATAGTCTCTGGATAGAAGCCCAAGTGTGGGATTTGTAGGTCTCATGGCATTTCCACTTTTAATTTTTTAAAGTAAATTCAGCTTGCTTTCCATCATGGTTGCATCAATTTATGATCCACCAACAGTAAAATTAGGTTCCTCTTTCTCCGAATTCTCTCCAGCACTTGCGTTGGAGATTGTTTTAATATCTGCCATTCTCACATGTGTAAGGTGGAATCTCACTATGGTTTTAACTTGAATCGCTCTTATTGGAAGTAGTGAGGAACATTTCTTCATACGTCTTCATAAGTCTGTTGGTTTTCTGGACCATATCCTCTTTGGTGAACTGTGTGTTCATATCGGAGGTCTATTAATTATTAATTGGGTTGTTTATATTTTTATTGCTGAGTTGCGTGTTATTTTTTAAGATTGATTTTTATTTATTTATGTATACAAGAACTGGGGTATAGGCTAGAAACGCGGAAGTGAGTGGGGTGAGAGGATTCACCAGAGACAGAGTGGGGAGCAGAACAGGCGGATCTACTGAAATACACTGCTGAGGGGAGCAGCGGCCGATGTCCCTTTCCCTGTCTGTTATGAAACTTTGCCCCCATTCCTCCAGACCTCCAGACCTTGTTCCTCATACCGTTGTTGCATGATCAGCTTTTACTAGCCTATATGCTTTCAATAAATAGCACAAGAATTTCTGCTTAAGTAACAGAGTCTCGCCTTGCAGACTTGCGCCACGACTGTTGTGTCCCTCATCACGTCCCCTCACCAAAGCGACAACAAAGTTCCTGTCACAGGAGGAGAGGTCTGCTGCACCACGTGGGTCAGCTCCCTGGCAGGGCTCAAACTCATGCCACAGTGGCTGGTGATAGCTTGATAGCGCTGAGACTTTGATCCCTGCTCCACCAGCGATGCTCCCTGTGAGATTTTCATATATCCAAGATATTAACCCTTTATCAGTTATATTTTGCATGAATATTTTCTCCCATTTAATAGGGTATCTTTTTAATCCTCTTGTGTTTGATCATTAGATTTTTATCTTTCATTATATTAATGTAGTTTGTTGTATTTATTGATTTGTATTTGTTCTACCATCCTTGCTTCCCAAAGATTAATCCCCTTGATCATGGTATATGATCCTTTTAATGGGCAGTTGAATTCAGTTTGCTAGTATTTTGTTCAGAATTTTTATATCATCATTTATTAGGAATATTGACCTGTAGATTTTTTTTCCTTGTGGTGTTCTTATCTGGCTTTGACATTGGGGCACTGTTGGCCACGTAAAATGAGTTTGGGAATTTTCCTTCCTCTGCAGTTTTTTTTTTTTTTTGAAAAAATTTTGAGAAGGAAGGAGTTAATTTTTTAAAATACTCCATACACTTTACTGTGAAGACATCTAGTTCTGGATTATTCTTTGTTGGAATGTTTTGGTTGTTTATTCAATTTCTTCACTTCCAAATTGGTCAATTTAGATTTTCAGCATTTTTATGATTCAGTCTTGGTCTTGTTTAACCATTGGAATTCATCAGAAATATAATATTTCTTATCCCCTGATTTTCACCCACATAAGTATTTTTCTGTTTCCCTGCACATATTCTTCTGTGTTTCTGGATTGGAAAGAGCCATTTTATGATCTCACTTTAGCAATACTCCTGCTTCTTTGCTCTCAACACCTCTGTCTACACCAACTCTGGGGTCTTATGGTTTGGAATGAGTTGTAGGGCTCACATTGCAAAGGTTGATTAAAGGAGAAACCTGATTTTTTAAATTATTCCTATTTAATATTTTGAGGGAAACTGTGCAAGATGTTTCACATGAGCTTGTGACGGTGGAAGGAGGCTTCATGAAGTTTGAGCAGAAAGAACTAACAATCCCGGATGCAGAAATATGAGCTGTGTGTCCGGTCAGCTACATGCCTCCTTTCAGGCTTCTAATCCCCAGAATTCTTTCATTGCTTCAGGGTGGGAATGTGACCTTGATATATGACTTCAAATGTTGGTCTAATGCATGTGTGCATGTTTGAAATGGCTGTCTTCTGAGAACCATGTCGTCTAGGCCAGTGTTGCTATAGTCCGGCAACAAGTGGCCCAAGGAGACCTGGGGTGATTGGGTGCTCCACCTTTCTCTAGAATTCCCATGGCACCTGTTCAACTGTTTGGAGCTTGGTGCACAAAGGGACCTGTCAGGGGTATGCTGTTTGGATAATTTCCTCCTCTGATAAACACAGCCCCTGATCTCATTCTGTGCTGTTTTAACATTCTGTATAGAGTCACTCCTTGGCCAAATCTCAGTGTGACTCCACCTTTCTTCCAATCCCTACCTCTCCTGTTGTGACTGTGCTTCAAAGAGACTCTGTAGAGCCCTAGGAGGGTTTACATCCCTGATTTGGGCACTGGAGAACTAGTTAGAACTTAGTGGGTAAGCTAGAATGGGGTTCAACAGTAGCTAAATCGAGAGTTAAAATAGGTTATTAGGATCCATTCCAGACCTACTGAATTAGAAACTATTGGAAGAGCTCACCATGATGTTCTGATGCATTGATGTGTATATTAAGATGGGCTGTGGTTAGATCAAAACTTGAGGAAGAAGCAAGTGACAAGTGTGGCTCTTAAGCCTTATTCAAGATATCCTCTTATTTAGTGGCGGCAAAGGATTTCCCTACTCACTATTTTCATTGCAAAACTTGGTTGTACACCTAGCTGGTCTCATGGTGACTATGCATATACCCGTAATGTGGGTGGGGACATTTAGGAAGATAAAGTAGAAGCTAGGTTTCCTTTTTCTGTTTTCATTATCTTTTGACCTGACTATTTATCTCTGTCGATCGATGTAGAGGGGTGATGAGCATTTATACATTCTCACTGCATTCTGCCGCCATGCGAATCCCCAAACTCCATTGAATGAACTCTGGAACCTTTTATTATTTAGAATAGGATGGGATGGGATAACAAATTTCCCATTTCAGAGGGTTTTTATCAAAAAAGAATAGTAAAATTTTTATAGCAATTCAAGACATGAATTAAAAAGTAAAGATTTGTCAAAGTGTAAATTCAGTCTGGTGAAGCCAATACATTTCCTAAGCACTGAAGAAAAAGAATAGGGATTTGGCTGGCATTCTCTCTTCAAGTCTACTGTTCTGTCCCCATACTTTATAAACGTCTCCTTCTGGATATCTGAGCCCCAGAAGCTTTGTCAATAAGGTGGTTGAGGTTGCTGAGGCACCCCCAAGAGTGTTCTCTTAGCCCAAGTGTGTTCAGATTCGTTGAAACTGGGCTTTCTGTATAAATGAAGCTCGCCATTCTACGAACTCTTATTCTAAAGACTTGCTTCCTAAGAACAGAGCCAATGGCAGGCAGTGGAGTGGGGAAGGAAACACTGGTATTCTTTTGTTCTGGCCAAGATTTGGCTCCAAAATCTCACTGGAGGACCTATTTTATTTCTGTGCTTCCTGTTTATACTACTCCAGGCTGACTTGGGAGTAGAAAGGTGGAGAGGATGCTATCTTACCTGCCTCATCTCATTAATTTTATCCCTTTAGCATCTTTTCCATCCCTATGGAGAGACATCAAATAAATCTGGCCAGGGTACTATATGGAGGTCACTAGCTTCTGTCCACATGAACTTGGCAATCCTTGTTTTGGGAAGACATGAGGATCCACATTGATAGTTCATGAAAAACTAAATTTTTGCAGGTTTTTATTGAAGTGAGACGTTGTAGGAGAACCATGCCTGTAAGTGGTGAGAACATTTCCAGAAGTATGTGTGCATAGTGTAGATGCTCTGGAGATCTCCTAACTCTAACATGTGAGCTGGTTTTCTATCCGGCTTTATTCCTTAGTTCAGGCTACATTTGCCTTGAATCTCACTTTGGCTGTAGGGTATGGACAAGACCCTGTGACTGCTGAATGTAGTTTAGAGACAAATGCTCAAAATATTTAAATTGAAGCCATTGGATATGACGGTGACTGTGCAAATTTTGTCTCTGTGAACTCCTTCAGCTGTGAGCTGGGGACAGACCATATGGAGATTTTTTTTTCTTGGTTCTCTGTGATTCCTTCTTTATGCTTGCTCCCTGACCTTGGCTCCCTGCAGAAAAAGCTTGTAGATGTGAGGTCTTTATAAGCTTCATTTTCTCCTCTCACCAGTCCTTCCACTTGTCTGAGTTCATGGTTTGTATTTTGACTTTTACTCTGGAAACAACCATCAAAAGATGACTTCCCTTTCCTGCCCATGTGTAAACCCTTAGATGTTGGAGCTAGGGGTGGATTCTGGAGGTGCCTCAAGAATGTAGAGTCAAAGAAGAGACCTGAATAGCTCATGGCTTTAATACTAAAAGAGAAACATCAGCCATGGTTTTGGCAGGTGACTTAAAGGCTTCAGTGGGCAAAGAGGAGGCCAGATGATTTCTGAAGAGAACAACTGTGCCTGTGGAAACCTGATCTCCGAAAGCTGAGACTTCTCCCACCAGCCCAGTTCTTCACATCCAGTCTCTGATCTTCATAATCCCTCTCTGTCTAGGAGGCTGCCATGGTAGCTGAAGTCATGCTGTGGAATGAGCTCTGTCAGGGAAAGCAGTTATAGACTCATAATCCAGTTGTAACATTTTTCCCCGAGGAAAGGTTGCTGTTATAAGGGCAAGTGGAAGGGAGGTAAGGGGCATGGCAAAAAATCTGCAATCCTTTCTGATGAGAGGGCTCTCCCTGGTGTCCATTTGGTGTTTATAGGACTTCATGTTACATTCCTTGGCATTTATACCCTCTTGGTTTCTCAGAGAAAGGGAGGAAGGTTGGGACTTGGACACTTGGAAGTTGATCGTGCCAATTTCTCCTTCAGTGGCATCCAGGGGGTACAGCCCCTCTACACTTGCTGATCACCATTCTCCGTTGTGTGCTTAGTGGTTTCTGGTCCAGAATGGAAAAGCAACACACAGCTCATTCCTGATCCTCTCAGTTGGGAGGAATGATCGTGAAACTATGTACATTTCATGGTGAACTGAGGGATTTCTAGGGCCAGGAAAAGGTTGGGTGGGTCTCGGGTGGGTGATTTTATACCTTATATTTCTTCATATTGTATGCAATTTAACTCCCTTATCAGCATAACTCACATGAGTGTCCTTCCAATTTCGTTGACCCACCTCACCAAACTCTGACCTTATTCAGAAATATTTACTGTTTAAAATATGTGTACTTTTCATATTTTAACATCTTTGAATCACTGGCATCTTGGAAGTGGGTCAGTATTTGATTGGCTATGCTCTTGATTTTTCTTATTATTACATAAAATAATGGCGTATTAATGTCACTGGCCTCTTAGATTAATGAAATACATATTTGTCATAATTGGGAATGTGAACTGGAAGGGTTCTCTAGTTGTGATGTATCAGGAAAAGAAAAATTAGAAATGTTAGTGCTTAAAGATATGGAATTTAAAAAAGGAGTTTGAGGAAAGGTGAGAGAAGAATTGAGTAGTGCTCATAGCCCCAAGAACACCCACTCGATGGCACATAGCCCACTACTACTTGTAGACATACTTGGGGAGGGCTCCCTGTGAAACAAAGCCCTTACACCATACCTGTACTCACCAGAGGTGCTGTGGGCAAGGCTTAGGATTAAAACACTTGATGTGCATGAGATTTGACCACAGCGTGTCCAAGTCAGTGAGATTAAGTTCTCTGAGCATATAGAGATAACTGCTCTTAATTGTGTGGATTCTCATCCTTCTTTCTGGAATAGAATCTCTGCAGGTCTTCTGGGAAGTGGGAAACTTCTGACTTTAATCCTCGAGAAGGCTTTATGGAACACGAGTACCTCTATCGGCGCATGTTAGGGAGCTCTTCACCTAACTTACTCTGCCTGGGGAAAAGATTGGGTTGGGGAAAGGGGAACCTCTAGTTGCCTAACTCTCGCTGGCCCTGCCTCCTCCAGGAAGCTCAAGTCCTTAAGGGCAGTTTTCTATTCTTTCCTTGTGGAATCAGAATAAAAACTGACGCAACATGTGTGTTCTAACCTGTGCTTCTCTCTCCATGTGTTCACCAAGCACAAGACATTGGTACCCTCATAAAATTATCGAGGGGTGATAGTGTACAGGTTACCTGGAAATGAGTGATACTTTGTAAGTGGTGAATTAAATCTTTGGAAATGTAGGGAGCTTTCCAGAAGGACTGTGAGCCAATTGTAACAGATTATGAACAGGCCATCAGTTTTCAGAGACACGAGGCAAGTTCCCTGTTCACTTTATTCATTCCAGATTATAGTTTGGTAGAAACTTATTCCAGTGATGGCAATGCAACAGAGTGATAAAGTGACCCTGTGTGATTTAGTCTATTATGAATCAGGATTTTTAAAATTAGTGCCTCTGATGAAAACTGGTTTTCAAGTCTGTCTGTACAGATTTCGTTGTTGAAGACAGAACTCAGTAGCAGGCAGCAGGGTAGGTGACAGGAAGGGTTGCTGGAAGCCTGTGGACTTTTTTTTTTTTGTATTTTTTTTTAAAGATTTATTTTTTATTTATACATACTAGCTGGAGTACAGGCCAGAGGCGTGGGGCGGTGAGAGGGTTCACCAGAGACAGAGCGGGGAGCAGAACAGGCAGATCAGAAATACACTGCTGAGGGGAGCAGCGGGTGAGGCAGGAGAGGTCTGCCACACCATGTGGGATTCTCCCTGGCCGGGCGTCGAACTCGCGTCGCCGAACTCGCGTCGCCGCTGCCAACAGCTCCACAGCGCAGCGCTTATCCGCTGCACCACCAGGGAGGCCCAAGCCTGTGGACTTTTCTCTCCAATCCTCAGTGCCACAACCAAGCTGGGTTCCCTCCCCTCTAAGGAGGGCAGTGGATAAAGATCAGAATGTGCCTTGACTTTCTCAGTGTGGTATTTTTACAAAGATAGAGCAATAAACTAATGGGGGGAAAAAGAAAAAGAAATCTCAAAATAGACTCATGCATGTAAAAGCAAATAGTTTACAAGAAAGATCAATGGTATTGTTTTTCAATAAATGTTCTAACAGATTAAATAGCCATGTATGGAAATAAGATCTGATATTTGATCTTAATATTACACACAAATGAATTCCATATGGATCAGAGACCTAAAATATAGCAATAATTTAATACAATGTCTACAACCAATTTTGGAACATAACTTCATGAAAATGGGGTAGGCTAAAAATCTCTTAAACTAGATGTCAAAACTATTTAGCATATAAGAGAAAGGGTTATAACAAAATTGATGCAGAAACTCGATACAGAATGAGTCCTGTTCAAGATTCTTCCATTCCCATCTTGTAGGACTTTACCTCAGGTTTGGAATTGGAACTTGCAAGTGATGATAATTCCTCCCTTTTGAGATGTGAGGATTGAATAAGACATATAGACTGATTCCAGATCTATAATAACCCCTAAGTCAGTATTTGCCAATACAAGCAAATTTTTCTAAGTAATTGCAAAATCAGTTTACACTGATAGTTAACTGCATCATTGTATTGTAGAAATAAAAACAGGTTTTTTTAATATAAGGGAATGAGAAACAAAGAATTCAAAATAATAATTTTCTTCAGCAGGTAGGAAAGAGGATGAAATAAGGGAAATGCACCTAGGGGCATCATAATTGCTAATGTTCTCTTTATTAAGCTCTACAGTAACTTTCTTTAAAAGATTATGCATACAAGAGCTGGGGTGTAGGACAGAGGTGTGGGGGAGGGCAGTGAGAGGATTCACTAGAGACAGAGTGGGGAGCAGAACAGGTGGAGCCACTGAAATACACTGCTGAGGGGAGCAGCAGCTGAGACAGGAGAGGTCTGCTGCGCCATGTGGGAAGCAACCTGGCTGGGGATTGAACTCATGCGGGATCAAACTCATGCTGCAGTGTTGGTGATAGCTTCGTAGTGCTGAGACTCAACCCCTTGCACCACCAGGGAAGCCCTGCTACAGTAACTTTTTTTTTTAAATAAACTTTTTTAAAAGCTTAGAGTAATTTTAGATACAGATGAGACAGCTATGAAGGTAGTATTGAGATATGCGTATATCCTAGCACCGTCTCCTTTAATCTACTCAAACTTCCTCTTTGTCCCTGGTAATCAGTAATCTGTTTTTTTATCTCTTGAGTTTACCCTTCAGATGAAATTACATAGTATGTGGTTTTGAAAAACCATTTTTTTTCATTTAATACTAGGTCCTTAATATTTGTGAAGTCTCTCTCCTTGTACTTTAGATTTGCATTTCCCCTTATACTCAAAGGTAGGGAGCATTTTCTTTACCCACATACTGGATGTGTCTGTCTTATTTAGAGAAATATCTGTTCAAAACATTTACCCATTTTTAAGTACTATGATGACCCTTTTTGAGTTGTAAGAGTCCATTATATTTTCTGTATAACCTTATCAATTTTATGCTTTCTAAATATTCTCCCATTTTTTAACTTGGTTTTTCACTTTGGCTTTAGAATATTTGACTATATCTTTATAGGAATCTCTTTAGTTTATCCTATTTGAATTTTAACTTCTTAAATATGTAGATTAAAAACTATCATATTTCATAAGTTTTCAGCTAGTATTTCTTTAAATATTCTTTCTGCTAATTTCTCTATCTCTTTTCCTTCAAGGAATCCCATTATGCATATGTGGTACACTTGATAGTCCCCAAAGATGTCTGAGGTTCTATTAAATTTTCTTCACTCTTTTTTTTCTCTGATATAATATGGAAAACCTTAGTGGTTCTTTATTCAAAGATTATTTTTTCTACCAGTTTAAATAGGCTGTTAACCCCTCGAGGAAATTCTTCATTTCAGTGATTGTATTCAACTCTAAAATTTCCACTTTTAAAATAATTCTCTTTATATTCTCTAAATGATGAGATATTTTTCTCATAATTTCTTTGAACAGTATTTCCTTTTAAATAATTACAATAATAGCTGGTATTATATCTTTTCTATTATGTTCAACATCTAGAATTACTCTGGTAGAGTCTTTTTATTGACTGCTTTTTGTGCTGTACCCAGGATACATTTTCCTTGTTATTTGTTTTATGTATATCATTTTTATTGAAAACAATACATTTTACATAACATAATGGACGAATCTAGGAATTATAACTCTTCCCGTTGTTTATGGTTGTTTATTTAGTGAATTTATCAAACTAATTCCATGAAGTCTTTACTATTTTTCATCTATTGCTATTGATATCCCTGTTGTTCAGCTAAGTGGGTCAGCTATGCTTGGACAGAGATTGGCTTAAATTACTCTGTCTAATAATAATTGATCACAGCTACAGTACAGTAAGATTTCAAGTCACTTGAGTTCAAGAGAGGGGTTGGGAACAGGAAAAGTTAAAATGAAACAATGTCTGCTTTTCTGAGATTATTTTTTAATGAATGCTCATTCAGTCATTACAAGACTGGCTAAATCCCATAGTTTATTTTGAAAAAGTTTATTTTGATAAATATGACATGTTCTCATAGTTAATATGAAGTGGTAGATGTTCAGGTATCCTCAGTCTGTGATTCCAGAGTACTTCTCACCTCCTTCACTTTTGAAGGATGGTCTAACTGCATATGGATACTCGTTTTTCTCTTTTTTACACTTTAACACTTCATTAGCTTGTTGAATTGTTTCTTAAGAGAATTCCATTATCCTTATTTTCTATCATTATCCTTATTTTCTCTAGATAGAGCCTTGTTTTCACTGACTTCCATTATTAGTATTTCTTGTCTTTGGTTTTCTGCAGTTTGTAGAAAAACTATATGTGTATATATGTGTATATATATATATATAACTATATATATATATGTTATATATATATAACTATATATATTATATATATAGTTATATATATAGTTATGGAGAGAGAGAGAGAGACAGAGAGAGATTTGTCCTTTTTGTTGTGCTGTTTGTTTTATTTGGTGTTCTATATGCTTCCTGAATCTTGGTTTGGTTTTCAACAGTAACTTTGACATTCATGAAATATTTATTCTTATCCATTCTCCTCCTTATATGCCAATTATATTATACCTTTTGAGATGGTCAAAAACTTTTGTGATCCTCTACTTTTCTTCCTTTTTAAAATTTTATTCTTTTTTATCTTTTCATTTCAGTTAGGAAGTTTCTACTGACCTATCTAAGTCTG
Organism: Scalopus aquaticus; assembly: GCA_004024925.1. NCBI lineage: Eukaryota > Metazoa > Chordata > Mammalia > Eulipotyphla > Talpidae > Scalopus > Scalopus aquaticus. The sequence continues at coordinate 138,831 of PVIJ01002719.1, read as the reverse complement.
ATGATTCTTTCCCCAACCATGTTCAGTTCAGGACATTCTTCATTTCTGTTCCTGTGCTTTCATTTCCTGAAAAAGAATTGTTTTCATTTCTTTTTTATTATTTCTTTGAATTTTCATCTTTACCTTATCTATGTCTTCTTACATGTTGGCTACATTTTTTTCATTAAGCCCCCGATATATTATTCATGGTAAATTTAAATTCTCTGTCTGATAACCCCAATCTCACTGTCATATCTAAGTTTGGTTCTGATAATTGTGCTGTCTTTCCAGCCTATGTTTTTCTTGTTATTTCTATGGAAAAATTTTTTTGAAAGCTGGACGTTTTAAATGCCAATGGGAACTGAGGTTAATAATACTTAGTATAAGGATTATATTAATCCGGGTAGAAGTCATGTTGTGTTTAGTATTTGTTGTAGCTCTACTCACCAGAGGCTTAAAATTTCACTAGTGATTTTTTTCCATCATCTTATTTGGGCATTTTTAATATACTACAACTTAAAAATAATTTGTGATTTGGATCAGTTTCAGCTATAACCTATTTTATTACCCTGAAATCATCTTTCTGGTGAGATGATAGACCTGAAGGATACAATGTATTAATAATTTTCCAAGTAAGTCTCAGGATTTGACCTTGCCTGTGTCTTGGGGTGTGGCCTTTACAAATGTTTCTGTCCCTTCTTTGGTAACAGTAACAAGAAACTTTGCACCCCTGCTAGCTTCCTGCTCTCTTCTCTGCTGGTTGCTTTCCAGATCTGTTTCTTTAAATCCCTGTCTGCACTTCACTATGGATGGTTCCCCCTTAGCTGAGACAGATGATGAGTGGATGCTACATTTGGGAAGAATCCCCTCCAACCAACAGAGTCTCCAAAGGGTCACCAGGGTTCTTATGGATTCTCACCATGCAAACTTGATTGACTTCCTGGAGGGAAAGTCCACCAAAGTCCAAGATCTTTCTAAATTTGTGGCTCCCAGGAGTTTATTAGTTACACTGAGATTGAGTGCACACTCAATCTTTATTACCACGTCAAAAGTATCTTTAAGTGTTCTTATAAATTCATGGTTTACTGCCTCCTTTTTTGGTAAGAACAGCTTGGCTATTCTTGGTTATTTTCACTATGGAAAACTGTATAGTGGAGCAGCAGCCTCACTCCTGTCTGCCCACCTGTGACTATGCAGGTGCTTCTTTCCACCAACTCTCTATCCCTCTGCAGGGCAGTTCTTTCTACCCACTCGTGCCTATGTGAGTGCTCTCTGCTCTTCTGTCTCCTTCTTAAATAAACTTGTTCTTTAAACATAAAAAAAGAAAACTTTATAGTATTTCCTCAAAACACTAAAAATGGATCTACCACATGACCGGCGAGTCCACTCCTAGGAATCGACCCAAAGGACACAAAAACACTAATTCAAAAGGAAATCTGCACGCCTATGTTTGTTGCAGCACTATTTACAATAGGCAAGATATGGAAACAACCTAAAGGCCCCCAAAAAGATGATTGGATTGAGAAGTCGGGGTATATTTTCACAATGGAATACTACTCAGCAATCAAAAAAAGATAAATTAATGCCGTTTGCAGCAACATGGATGGAGCAGGCAGGGATTATTCTAAGCAAAGTGAGCCGGAAGGAGAAAGAGAAATACGAAATGGTTTCACTTATATGTGGAATCTAGAGAAATCAAACAAGGGGATGGGGAAAAAGACAAAACTTGCAAGCTGACCATAGATCAATAAATCTTTATTTCCCCTGTTTATTAAATAAACCCCCTTATTGTTGTTCCTTGAACACGAGTGGTCTCCCAAATGTGTGTGCAGGTGAAGAACTCACAGATGGTGACCTGTACTCTATTGGTCACTGTGCTTAGAGGGCCATAGTATCCTTGTAGCCCTGCCTCAGGAGAACTATGGGAACTACGCCTGAGGGGATAAATTAAATACTGTACAAAAATGAACACTGATGTAAGAAAATAAATAACATGAATTCAAAGGGGGGAGGATATCTTGGCTGAGGTAACTCTGAATGTGTCTATTTTAGAGTGCAGACTTGCCCTGTGCCCTCGGTTACCTAGGGAAGAGCCAAGAAAAGTCATTGATTTTCAGTTTTCCAATTTTCTTTAATTACAAGAATGGGAATATCAGCCTTCAGTGTGTTTACATGCCACAACTAAAACCAAAGTATGGGCTATGGCTTTTTAAGCAGAATACCACTGAGCTGAATTGCCTTTTTCATTGCATGGTATTGGAAGTATATGACGTCAACACAGTTTTTACTGGTGATGTCAATCTTGAACACTTGGTTCAGACCAAGTGTCTGGCAGATTCATCTTTGTAAAATCACTGGTTTTCTTTTATCCTGTATGTATAAGAAGTCATCCACTAAGTTCAGTCTAAATCCTTAAGATGGAGTGATATGTCAATGAATTTCATGGAGATATGTTAAAGCCACCACAATAATTCAAACTTATTTTGGGGAAGGGATTAAAATAGGAGGGGGGAAGAGGACAAGAGACTATGGTGATGGTTCACGGGTGTCTTGGTGGTGGTAATTTTATGGGGACAACACCTGTGAGGAGAAATCAAGCATTGGACAAAAATGAACAATGATGTAAAAATAAATAGAGGTTTTGCATTCATTAGTGGCTCTTGTCTATAGTAATTGTTATTGTAGCTGTAAATGTTAGTTCCCACTTTCTTCGTTTCTTGTGTATCTTGTGTAAAAATTTTCCCACTCTTATTTACTTTGTAATTTAATTATGTATATGATTATAGGCTCATTAATTTTTCTAGTTTTATTGAAATATATTTGCTATATAACATCATGTAAGTTTAAGATACATACAACACTTTTGTCTCATGCACTGATATATTGCAAAATGATTACCACCAGAATATTAGCTAACATTATGTATACCGTTATGTATCATATCACATAATTATTTTCTTTCTGATAAGAACATTTAAGTTATACTTTCTGAGCAACTTTTGAGTCTTTAAGACAGTATTATTTTAAAGTATTTCTTTACAACCTGGCAATTTAAGGTGCTACAGTCTCATACTTTTTTCTGTCATTGCCTTAGTATCAGGAACTTCTCCCAGGAGAATTTTAAAGCAACTTATGTTTGTTACTACTATTGCACTGCTCCTACAGTATTTCAGCAGAGATGGGAATGAATGTACTCAGGTATAGCCACATATCTTTTTTTTCTATCTATATTCTATATCTAAATTTTGAAAATAGATACATTAAAATAAACATGAGTTTGTGTTGATTTCTACAACTCTTCCACAAGCCTGCTTCCTTGCTTGTTCCTAACTTCTTTAACAGTGACAAAACTGTCTCTGAACCTGAGATGTTTAATTACCATCTTTTCTTTATATCTGTACATAATTGTTTTAAATTCATTTTCATTCATCTTGTGCTGCTTTCTAAAGCCTAGCCACTCTGACTTGGATTGGGATTTGAGTTTTTGGATCAAGTGATAGGAAAAATCAGACTTGATCATCTATGTTTATAGATGTGAAATTAAAAACAGATTGGAACTTGGCAAAGGGTGAGTCATGAGTTTAGCAGAATGAACACACTCCGTGAAATCTCAAATATAAAAGCAGCAGAATTCATGTGGTCTGTTCTCAGATGTGCTTGTGGGGGCATCCATGGGCTGAGACTGTCCCCCAGAAAGTGTCGAGAAGAGACTCAGAGGAAGATGCTAGTACGTGCACAATGTGGGGGGCCACCTATTTCTAAGATGTTTGAAACTGGACTTTCTGGGGTAAATGTGGTCTCTGCTCTGCTACCTATAGATCTCTTTCCTGAGGACAAAAGGGAAACCAGTGTTCTATTGGGCTAAAAGCTTGGAAGACTTTTGTGGAGTCTCAGCGCTCTCATGGTATCTGCACCGTCAATTTCCTCATGGTAGAGAACGGGTCCTTTCGATTTTCCTGCTTGCACTCCCACAAACACGTGGTTCCTCACAGACTGCTTTCTCTCCTTATACTTTGAGATAGAACAGAATCTGGCCTCCCCTAAAACCATGTGCTCTGTCTACCTTTTCCTCTTTCAACATCATCCTTTCAGGCTTCAGTACTCTGAGATGTACTGTAGAAGCAGCAGTGGCCTGAGAAAACCTATTCTGATAATAAATGACCTCTCCTATGCCCTGAAACGGAGACTGGTATTTGGGGAGGGACTAGACCTGAGGGCAACATCACGAGCAGGACAGCTGGAGCATGTGAAGAGCTATTCTGGGACTGAAAGTGTGAGCTTCATGTGTCCAACCTCGCCCTCCATGGTTGGCTACTGTGTTCTAGAAGCCTTTTCATGCTGAGGGATCAGATAGGCTACTGAAGACAGGCTGCATGCTGTATCCTAATGCACAGTGAAACTATAAAGATATGAGTAGTATTCAAACAAACAATTGCCTCTGGAAAAATTGGCTATTTGCATATATTTTGGCTGCTGGTTACTCAGAATAAATTTTGATAACAGGCGATAATTGGTAGGAGATAACAAGCCAGAGGTAGGAGAAGCAAGCTGCTCTCTGGACTGGGACGGTCTGTGTGGAGGCTGCACATATTTCCTGGAAACCAAGTTGTTCTCTTTGTACCTGCAGAAAGAGGGGTGCAGCTGGAGGAATGCATGGCCTAGCTTTCTCTTTTTGCCTGACCCTCCATCTGCCCAGACTATTTATGTGTAACAAGTTGTATTGAGATATAATTCAAAGGGATACATTTTCCCATTCGAGGCTCCATATTGTCCATGTGTGAGGTAAGAGTCTACAAAAACAGAAACAAACAAACAAAAAACCTGGATAGGTCAGCCCTCTGGGTCCTTAAGCAGTATGTGTACCATGCACAAATAAGGCATTTGGTTACTATGGCTTAAATTGATAGCACAACATAACCTAGCCTAATCTAATGTAGCAACTATTACAAAATCAGCATGCTACAGTAACTTTAAGACAAAAACATGTGGTCGTAACTCAGTTTAGTAGCAGCCACTATAGAAACCGGTGTCTGGGCCCAGAAAGATGATCATCTCTCTTTTGTGGTGTCAAAATATAGGATTATTCTGCTGTCTACAGGAAGTTATGAAGGGAATCACATGGTTCTTGAGCCAATACCTCAAGGGAAAACCTTGAGGAAATAGTCTTAGTTTTGAAATAGGCAGCTACTGCCTGGAGATAATTAAACATAAGAAAAAGATCAGGTACTAAAAGAACAGTCCAGTTTAAAATAAAAGTGGGAATAAGAATGAGATTTTAAGTGACTTTTCATGGAAAGTGCCCAGTGAAATCCATCAATTTAACATACTTCAGCAAAAATGTAAAAAATGCGTAGCCTCCCTCCTTTGTGTTCAAGATGGATTAAGGATACCCTTTCTTCCACCTTTAAATTAGAAGAGAAAAACCTGGGCTAAGGACACAAATAGCTAACTGACAAACTCTTAAAAGTAATTGCAGGTATGACTACTGGGTACCCAGACCCAATCCGAGCCACAGAGGATGGGACGTTTACAAAGTTTTTAGGACAGATAAGTATTAAGTGCCTTCAAGATTTAGAACAACTATTAAGTTGTCCAAACCAATCCTTTCATAAATGTTTGTTGTTTATTATAAAGTTAAACATATACTTTCAATGGGAATTAGTAATCCTATTTCTAGTTATTTACCTAATAGAAATGAAAACATTTCTGCAGAAAGGCTTGTTCATAAATATTCATAGCAGTATTACTCATAAAAACCTCAGTCCAGGCACAACACAATTTCCCTTCAATTGGCAAATGGATAAACACATGATAAATATGTTCATGCCATGGATTACTCATCCACCAAACAAACACAAAATAAATACGGTAATTAAAATGAAAGCAAATGCTACTGATAAATGTCACAGCATTGATGACTATTAAAGACATATGCTTCACAGAAGAGCTTACAAGAAAAAATTATATGCTGTATTATTCTTATACACTGATAAAAGTATATAGTTAAAGGTTACTTACTGTATGATATATACATGTAAAAACTGTGGAAAATACAAACTAGAGACAGATTGTCTAGGGGATCATGAGTTCTATGAAATATCTGAAGAGGTTCCATCATTATATCAGGTTAGGTAGGCTAGGAAAGAGAAAAGGCAGTAACAAATAGAATAAGGAGGTCCACCTTTGCCAGGAGATATCATAGGTTTTTCCAGGGTCTTTATTCAGTCTTTGCTCTCCTCTGAGATCACCATGTAACAAGGGTTAGAGGTTTATTGGGTTTTTTTCCTATATACCCCTCTACACTGGTATGTTTGCCTCTTTACACACCACAAATGCCATACATACAATTTTGAAAAAATATATAAAAACAAATTAAAGCTGGGGGATTCACACTGTTTTGCTCCAACTTACCATAAAACTATACTAATCAAGTCAGTGTGATCTTGATCTAAGGATAAACGTATAACTATGCAAAGCATCGAAAGTTGAAAAATAAGCTCACATAGATGTGTTGATTGATTTTCTTTTTAAAAAACATTTATTTATGCATACAGAACTGGGGCGCAGGCCAGAGGTATGGGGGTGGTGAGAGGTTTCACCAGAGACAGAGTGGGAGCAGAACAGGCAGAGTGACTGAGATATACTGCTAAGGGGAGCAGTGGGCCGGCCAGGCAGGAGAGGTTTGCTGTGCCATGTGGGAAGCTCCCTGGACCAGGATCAAACTCGTGCTGCAGTGGTTGTGGATAGCTGCATAGTGCTGAGACTTAAACCATTGCGCCACCAGGGAGGCCCCAAATTGGTTTTCAATAAAGTTTCCAATGTAAATCAATTAGGAACAGATAAAATATACCATTCATTAAGTGAAAAGACAAGCCAGAGATTTGGAGAAAAGTGTGTGTGTGTGTGTGTGTGTGTGTGTGTGTGTGTGTGTAAATGATTTGTTACTAGACTATGTAAGTAATTCTTAAAACTTAGTTATAGGGCCTCCCTGGTGGCACAAGGGGTTAAGTCTCAGCACTATGAAGCTATCCACAGCCACTGCAGCACAGAGTTTGATTCCCAGCCAGGGAGCTTCCCACGTGGCGCAGCAGACCTCTTCTGCTCGCCTGCTGCTCACTTCAGCAGTATATTTCAGCCAGTCTGCCTGTTCTGCTCCCCACTCTGTCTCTGGTGAATCCTCTCACCTCTCCCCCCCCACCTCTGGCCTACACCCCAGCTCTTGTATGCATAAATAATCTTTTTTAAAAACTTAGTAATAAGATAACAACACAAAATTGAGAAAAATATTTCTCAATATATTTTCACCCAGGAAAATATATAAACAGTCAATCCACCTCACTCAATATCGCTAGTCAAAAGAAAGTTAAAACTAAAACCACAGTGAGATACCAATGCACACCCACTAGAATGGCTAAAATTTCAAAGACTGCCAATACCAAGTGTCGACATAGATGTGTAACAACTATGTTGTGTAACAACTGAAGTTGACACCATCACCATTATTGTTGGGACCATAAAATGGTACAGCCAATTTGGAATACAGTTTGGCATTTTCTTGTAAAGGTAAAAAAAGTACAGTTGCTATACATCTGACCCAATAACCCTAATTCAAGACATTTATCCAAAAGGAATGAAAACATATGTCTACACAAAGAATTTTACATAAATATACATGAAAAACATATTCATATAGCCCCAAACATGAAATAACCTAGATTTCTACCAACAATTATGTTATATTCATAAAATGGAATACTACTCATCTATGAAAAGGAATAAGCCATGATTACACACAACATGAAAAAACCTCAAAATTATTTTGCTAAAATACTGGCTAAGTTTAAAAAAGCCAGACATGAGAATCCATGCTATGTTATTGATTTGTATTAAGTGCTAAAACTAATCACTTGTCACAAAAAAATTATATATTTTTCTAGGGAAGGGAATTAAGAGATGATTGAATGTAGAGGAGAGGATGGAAGTTTGGGGCGATAAAATATATTGAATTCTATGGTGGTTGCATGAGTATAATCAATTTTTAAGTTCATTGAACTGTAAACTTAAAATTGGTTAATTTTATTATATAAAAATCATAACAATAACATTAATTTTTTAAAAAGAAGTAGATAAATACTGTCTCCCTACATTTCTTAATAGCTATTTTTTGTTGTTGTTTTTTTCTCACTGCCTTAGAAATATCTCGACAAAAAGAAAACTTGTTCACATTGTCTACTTGATACCAGGTCTAGATAAAAGTATGACATGTTAGACTGGGATACTGCTATCCCTGATTTAGGGATGTAGATCTAACACTGATATTCCATGCTATAAGATGGAAGATGAAAGATGACTGAATTTGAGCTAAGACTGGTGTGATGCTGGTACAAGGAGAATTTATCAGGAATGTATGAAGGAAAGAGCAGCATCTGGCTCTTTCAGCATCATTGGTCATTCATGTTGCAAGCTCTTCTAATTGCATTCTCATGTCTAAATCTCTGCTACTCAAACACTTTGTCAGTCCAAGACCAGGGAGGGGGTGCATAGCACCAGAATACAATTTGATCATATATTGCATAAAATATTTTATTGGGGCTTTTTAAAAAAGATTTATTTACTTATGCATACAAGCTAGGGTGTAGTCCAGAGGTGTGGGTGGTGAGAGGATTCACCAGAGACAGAGTGGGGAGCAGAACAGGCAGATCGACTGAGTACACTGCTGAGGGGAGCAGCGGGCGAGACAGGAGAGGTCTGCTGCACCAGGTGGGAATCTCCCTGGCTGGGTATTGAACTTGTGCTGCAGTGGCTCTGGATAGCCCCACAGTGCTGTGCTTAACCCACTGTGCCACCAGGGAGGCCCTTATTGGAGCTTTTAACAGAAATGTCACTCAAGTCTGTAACAATGTTTTTGTTTCTGGGAACAAAGCTATTAGCAGGTATTGGTGGGAGGCAAGAAGACATATGAAAGATCCATTGCGAAGGATCTTCTTAGATCTTCCAGTTCATCTTCACAGAGCAATAAAAACATCTTAGCACCTGCATGTCGATATTGATGGAAGTTTACTCGGGCAGTTAGGAAAGAGAGAAATTGAGAGGGATGGAGGAGCTTCCACAAGCACTGCCATCCTTCCTGCTTATTCCTCCATCCAAGCTGACTGTGGATAATTAGCCATTTTTCTTATTTAAATGCACAAGCTTAGATTTATTGTCATTTTGTTTGTGTGGCCCAGATTATTTATTTCCATGTATTTAATTATGTGGCACTGTTATTTTGTGCGTTATTGGATACTGTTATTTTATTGGGATACAGATTTCCTTGATTGGGTCTGGAGTTAACCCCAGTGATTTTATGGCTGAAGAAGTGGGGAAAAAAAGTCTGAGATTTGGAAAAGAGTGAGTTAAGACCTTGGAGGTGAATAATGACTTCATAAAGACAGAATTAAGAAAACAGATGTATCTTAGGAAGCTTTGCCCAGATCAGAGAAATATGAGCAGTGCTTGGTCAGCTGCTTCCCTCCTGGTTTATGTTCTGACACCGTAGGGACCGAGCGGATAGGACTCTATGGAAAAAATCTTGCTCAACAACCAGAATCCTGCCACATGGAACTCTGGGGCATTAGGATTGAATGTGAATATTTGGGAATCCTGAAGGAGATACTGAGGGATGAGTATCTGAGATAACACCTCATTTCACAGGATTTTTAGGAAGATTTTGGGGGCAGAAATCTTTAATTACATTACTAATGAGTGTTCCCCAGATGCTCAAATCCTAATTATTTGATGTGAGAAACAATAGTAGGTTTGAAGTTGTGATGTAGGGAAATTATTACAATGTGACTTAGGGAGATTTTGAACGTGCAGAGATGGTCTGTTCTCAGGATGCTTCTGGAGACCACACACACAGCTGGCTGTGGCCCTTCATGCAGACTACTGTGGTCCACTTCTGTCCCCTCAATGACAGAAAGTCCACTGGTTCTCTGAGACTTAGCCTCCACCTGTCTAATGGATCCTTTGGCAAAAGTGAGCCCGGTGTTATCCCCAGCTCCACCCTCCTACCTGCCCTTAAGTGCCAACTGACCAGTGAGGGCACGCAAGCAGAAGAGCATCCTTAAGGAATGTGGCAGTTGAGTGGAAAGCACATGGCACATTATGATGAAATATATTTAATTAAAAGGGAATGAGACATTGCAAGAGCATAAGGTGGTGTGGAAACAAGATTCATGCTAAATGAAATGAAAAAAAAGTTTTCTGCGATTTAAGCCCTGAATAGAATTGTTGCTATATTTTCCTGAGGGGTGAGGTCAGTACTTGGAGAGTCTAGATGCTTTATGAAAACTCAATGGAAAGAACAGCAATCTCTAAGGGAAAAAGAGAAAAAAAAAGAACTGCGTTTCCTGTCTGTTGCTTTCCTTGTTCCAGGTCCCTAGCTCCCTGAAGGGGGTTCTGCTAATGCTGGGATGTGGTTTGAAGATGTGCAGAGTAATTTTGTTTATGAAAACAAAGAACAATATTTTAGGGTCTTGACAAGGGTCAACAGCTTCGTGAGTCTGAGGCTTCATTCTTTACACTATCAGGTGTCAAGGACTTTGGGGGGGCACCCTCTCTGGGAGCCCCCACTTCCTCAAGGCCCTCTCTAGGTTTCTCACTTCTCCCACATCCTTGTTTTATTTTTATTTATTTTTCCCCAAGTCCTTCTTTTAGGAAGGGAAGACATGGTTTGGGTTTAATAAGCCTTTCTACCATCCCACCAGTCTTTCCCCCCATCCATACTGCACACCAAAACTCATGTTTCTGAACACATTTAACTCTTTGGAGCTTTGGAGCAGTCTTTGGGCTTCTCCTCTTGTACTTCTGATAGAACGATGTGGTTTTCTTCTTCCGGTCATGGCCAAGTATCCTCTATGTGAGTAATTATCTTGCAGATGACAAAAACTAAATAAACATATTTAGTTTTAAAAACTTATCTATAAATGTTTAACTATTTCATATTAATTTTATAGTAATAATGTTATATAAATATATATCATTAAAGTAATAATATAATATAGTATCAATATAACATAAATGCTACGAATATTTAAAATATTTTAAGTATTTTTGAAGTTATGACATAAATAATTTTCAATAGAAATACAATATGAAATATAAAAACAACCCTGAAGTCACCATGAGAGATCAAAAGCAGGCAGATTTTGAGGGCAATTGACTCTTGGTTAGAGCAGAATGGTGTTGGGTGAGTTTTCCATTGTTTTGTGGTTTTCAGCTCTGGGGTAGTTCTAAGTGCTTGCCATGAAGGACAGCAAAAATTCCAGTGGAAAAAAGTAGTAGTTTCATTGGCATCAAAAATCAGACCACAGAGTTTGGAGCAGTCACATGACCTAGAAAAATGAAGAGGAGGTCTCAGAAAGAAGAGAGTTGGGGGAGGGGACTAAATTCTGTTTATTCTCTGCCCAACTCTCCGGGTCAGCCACTAAAAGGGGCAGACAGGGCAGGCGCTAAGCAAGCCTGCTAAGTCCTGCACTAGGACTTCGATTTCCACCATTAGCAGAGGAAACCGAGTTTTCCTTCAGCACATTAACTGCCTGCTTTAACAAAATGTGAGTGTAGATAAACTATTCAGGTTTTTTAAAATAAACCTCACAATCAAAATTGTTTATAATGTATCATTCATAATGTCTAGGACACACTTCAAAATTATTCGGCATATGAAGGACTAGGAAAAAGTGATGCCTGCTAGAGAGAAGGACAATACACAGAGACCCACTGAGCCCTAATGGAAGGTGCGAGTTCTAGAATGATAAGGGGGCTGGTTTGAAAAGAAAAACCAGCAGGCCTAAGGCTGGCTTCAGGGAGTCTGCAGACAGAGCATGGCCTTAGGTATGAAGGTGTTGGGTGCAGAAATGTGAGCCTTCTGCTCTCAACCCCACTTCTCATTCAGAGCTGTTGCTGTCTAGAAGCGGGTCCTGCTGCAGGACTCTGACAGGATGCATAAGATGAAGCACTGTGTCAAGTGGCCCGCGAGAAATGAAAATGCTTTAATTAAGCCAGTCTGGGGGAGGGGGAGTAAATAATGTCCAGGTTGTACCTGGTGCTAAAGTGGAGGGAAGTCACATGGTCAGTGGTGGGTGGGTTGCTTTAGTTTTTTTTTTTTAAAGAGTTATTTATTTATACATACAAGCTGGGGCACAGGCCAGAGGCGTGGGGTGGCTAGAGGGTTCACCAGAGTCAGAGTGGGGAGCAGAACAGGCAGATCAGAAATACACTGCTGAGGGGAGCAGCGGGCGAGGCAGGAGAGGCAGGAGAGGTCTGCCGCACCATGAGGGATTCTCCCTGGCTGGGCGTCGAACTCACATCGCGCACTGCTGACAGCTCCACAACGCAGCGCTCAACCGCTGCGCCACCAGGGAGGCCTGGGTTACTTTATATGCAGGGAGGGGTTTTGGTCAAGCATCCATTTTCTTTTCTTTTTTCTTTCTTTCTTTTTTTTTAATTGAGGTAACATTAGTTCACAACATTGTATATGATTTAGATGTCCGGGTCACTCCCTCCTCCGGTGCACGTTACAATACCACATCCACCGCCAAGACTTCACCATGGGACCCTCCCCACTTTGCTCTCCCTTCCCTTCCCCTCCAGTAGCCTCCATTCTACAGTCCGATTTCTAAGGGTTGTAATTGGTTTGGTTTTATCTGAACCATTGCTTTTGTTTTTCTATATTCCACATATAACCACCTGGTGTTTGTCTTCTGATTTATTTTGCTTAGCATAATCTCCTGTAGCTCCATCTATGTTGTCACAACTGGCAAAAGTGTATCATTTTTAGAGCTGAGTAGTATTCCATTGTGTATACATACCACATGTTCCTAGTAGTTCATTTTAGGTTGGTTCCATAACTTGGCTATTGTAAATAGTAGCTAGTATGCATTTTCTTGATGCAGCATTAGGGATCTTAAGTGCACTCTTGCCAGAGCCCTCTCCTGCTGCCCTCTAGGGGTGGAGCAGTAGAAGGGGTGTGTGTGTGTGTGTGTGTGTGTGTTCACATCCTGTAAGCTCCTGAATCCTAAATAAAATTTTGGTTTTTGTGTTGACTTGGTGCACTCACTTTTGGATTTCTTTTAAGAAAAGTGGAAAATCGCACATGTTAAGTGAATGCTCACTAATTTTTCAAAGGTGAACACACCAGTATACTCAGCACCCTAGCCCAGAAAAAACATTACCAGCATCTCAGAAGTTCCTTGTGGCCCCTCCCAGCCACTGGATGAAGCCAGGATATCCTACCTTGCTGACATTGAGTGCTGTTCATAAGCACTGGCAAAGAGAGACCTTGTCACAGTCAGTGGGGAATTTCTCCTCCTCATTCAGTGGACACTCTGATCATACAAACCTGGAAGGGATACCGTAGTCACAATAAAAATTAGACCCACTAATCATGGAAAGGCAAGTCCAGGTGTTGTTTCATGAGCATACTTAAAGGTGGATGAAGAAAAGATTCTGGAAGGCTGAATTAACTGAACAGCAAAATAAATAAAATAAAATAAAAAATCGATATCTGCACCTGGTCATCACCGTCCCTCTCTGACCAGCAGAGCTGTGAATTAGCTGGGACATGAGCAGGGATGGGGGTGCGAGGGCCTGCAGGCGGGTGTGAAACTCAGTCTAACATAATCTGGGAGGTTCTAATTGCATCTGTCTGAGGAAAGCTGGCTTTCAGAACCATTTTCCTGCAGGCTCCCCGGCCCTTCAGCAAATCTCCTGTCAGGCTTCCAGAAAAAAAGGTTGCCAAGGGGAGCAGAGGGTACTCGGCCCCCCACCCTTTATGCAGGGAGGGGTCCTGTTGGAGCCTGCGCAGTTGGTGTGGTGCAATGCAGGGGGATTCTCTGCGCCTGCGCTAGGCCAGACACAGGCTGGGGGGGAGGTGGAGGAGAGGGGAGGGGAGCAGGGGTGGAGCAGGGGGGCTCCAGAGGTGGAGTGTTGCATCTGCTGTTTTCTCCCTGCCCGCCTTCTACTCCTCCCTTGAGCTCATGGTGCTAATTCATTTTCTGGTTCTTACCGTCAACAGACATAAATGTGGCTCCTGCTAATTACCCTCAGTATGCCCCTGAGAAGCCTGCCTGGAAATAACTGAATTAGGGTTTTCACATGGGCTCAGTGGGGCCCTGGTTTGGGCCCAGAGGGAACTCAGCGGAAGGTTAACTAGTGAGAAAAGAAAAAGACGCTGGAGGTTGACAAGGGGTGAATGATGGGCTCGGAGGGGACTGTGACTTCATAGGGGACAAATTTTTAAAAACAGCGGTGTCGTGAAAAGTGCGGGACAATGCAGCCTGGAAAAGGTCTGCTCGGAGACATCTGGAGGCCCCGGGGGCACACAGGGATGCGGGCAGAGCTGAAGGGCTGCTGGCTGGGGCGGAGGCTGCTGCGCGGATAAGTCCCTTGAGCGGTGACACATGTCCATTAGATTTAGCAATGCGAAGCTCAGCAGAGACCTTAGCCAGAATCTTGGCGTGGTGGGGGAACAGAAAGCCCTTAAAAGCAAACGGAATCGTTAACGCTCCTTGACCACATAGAAAGACCCTTTCTCTCTCCCTCCATACCCGCTCTCTCATGAGGGGGGCCAGAAAATATCATTTCCAATGCAAGAATTCCAGAGAAAAAGTTACTAACCACAAGCAAACACGCTCGCGCTAACTCCCAGCAATCCTGAGGGAGCACATTGGTAACCTCTGACATATTTCGGTGGCTTTAAAAGACATACCAGGCAGACTCTATTCTTGCCATGGCCAGGATCCCAGAGTGGGCTTCGGGGATGGATGGGTCCAGCTGGAAGCCGAAATAGCAGCGTGCTCCAACTGTAGAGAACTCTAAATTTGGGTGGCATGAGACCTGAGCGAACCATGGGCAGCTAATGAACCCGCGACCTGTAAACTCATATTTTTAAACTATAGGGTCAAGAGTGACCATAAAAGTGTTATGGATTAATGGGAGGGGGGTGAGGTGGGGTTGGAGGTGGGGGGCAGAAGGACCTCCATCTCTCCTGTTGAGTATAAAGAACACACCATACATTCTGAAATTCCTGTCACATTTTAATTGTTTTAATATTCATTTCAAAAATGTTTCAGTGTGTATCACTTGCTTGTGGACCAACTTGACCGTCCTGCAGATAGAGGTAGCAAAACTTTCTCCTTTATCTGCCATGCGTAATCTCCTCACTGTGCTTTCTAAGCCTATTTAAACAAAATTTCAGGATCACAGAAATAATAAAATGTTTGGAAAATAAAATGATTTCTTGTTCTTTGATAACATCATTTGCTTCCAGAAATTCAGCTTCCTATGCCCCTGACTGGTAAATGTTCGCTGGTGTCTACAGGGCAACAAGAAACTTACCTGCACACTTGTGGAATAGGGAAGTGGATAGCGCAGACACAGGATCAATTCGATACCATATTTTAGTGATTTGAATTTTGATCCAATTTATCCTTTTTCTTCTTGGCTTCTTAGTCTTGTCTCTTAAAAATTGTAGAATCCCTTATAATATCTACTTAGGAAAATTTCAAATATCGCCACTAAACCTGTGAGCGTTTTTCTCACTTTTTTACACTATTGTTGATTTTAGACCACCTGGATTTCTTTTCATAAACATTTCAAAATAAGGATGGAACTTTTTTTCCCAAGTGTAGGAGAGCCAAATATTACAACACAATACTTTTAACATTTCAACTTTATCCAATTTGGGATTATTTTATCAGTTTAAATAAAGTTTTCTACTTCTTGTAGATCAAACACAAATTTAAATTGTTTCCCTCTTAACTCGTCATTCATATTTAGTTTCTGCATAAGTGATAAAGCAGAAAAATTGTAAGTTGAGGTCTTTGCAAGTACCAGAAATCAAAAGAAAAAAATCTGTTTATGGCAGATTTTTTCCTCTATAGTGTAAATAGGAATTCAGAATAATTAAAATTGGAAGGACTATTTTTTCTAAGTTACTTAAAGTATATATCATTTCAAGTTCTTTTGGTTTTTGTTTTTTAGGGTGTAAAATTTGTCAGTAAAACACTCCTGAGATTTCCGTTTTGGTTAATTTCTGTAATTCCAACCTAAACCCCCAAATGTGTGTTTGCGGAGTGGGACCCTAAATATGGCAGAAATTTTTAGCCCTAGGAGGGCCCTCAATCCTCCTCCACACCCGATACCTCAAATATCTGCCCGTGAACTATAGCACCAACCCCCCCACTCCGGAAGGAGAGGAGTAAATTCGAAACATAAAGAAATTTGCTGCGTGAAAATTATTTTCTTACGCCTTTGCAGTATCTTTGTTGGGATAGGTTTTACCAGTCAGGTTACAGCGCCATCTGGCATTCAAAACTGGGAGTGCAGAGCAAGAGGCAAACTCCTTCCAACACGCTCTGAAACGGGGGGGGGGGGGGGGGGGGGGGGGGGGGGGGGGGGGGTGGCGCGTGGGCGGAGGGGAGATGTGGTTAGGGAAAGGGTCAGAAAAGGTACGGCGGGGTTAAGGGTGTGAATGATGAAAGAGTTCAATGAAACGAGAATTTTTAAATAGCAGTTGCTGCAAACATTCAAACAATCTAGGGTTGTATAAATATATTAATGAGCCCTGTGCCCGTCTCATTTAAGGAAATCGATGCAATCACTCTTACAAATCAACTGCACGTAGAAAAGGATTGATGTCTATCCAAATCAACTCAGAAACACCTACATAAATACATATGTTAGCTTTACATTATTTTGGAACTTGTTCTTATTTTTGTGAAATAACAGGTCATTTTTTATACTACCATGTCTCCCTTTTTTAAGTTCTTTTTATCAGCTGTTTGATACCCTATCATATTCACCTTATTTTTTGTTAATCATTTATTTATAGCTAATTATATCGCTGCCACTTTTTCCACTACCACTATGCTGCAGTAGGCATTCTTGTTCTTTTTTTTTTAAGTTATTTATGGAAAAATAAAATAGTTGTATCTGAGTGTAGGCTTTAGGTGTTAAAAAAAAATCTACCCCTGAAAAGTCTTCTCTGATGTCACTTGAACAAAATAGAGGCTCTAGGGTAGTCTTGCCCTGATCTCAAAAAGGGAACTCTGACTACTGCCAGTCTCATTTCTCACCCCAGGCAGCTAATCCCTCGAAGCCCTCCCTGGCTGCGGGACGGGTAAATGAATGAGGACAGATTATGTGATTCAGACTTGTAGAGACCAAAATATCCAAAATGAGGCCTTCCAGGGAAAACAAGTTTCATGCCCAAATGTGTACACATTTTGTTCCAGGAAGCAAGTTTGGCGAGCATCGTGTGGGATGGTTTACGGAAGCAGGAAGGAGAGAGCAGCAGCAAGTGAGCCTCTATTCTGGGGCTGTCTTTCTGCTGCGTGTTTGTGCTTCTTGCTTCATTACATCGTCTTCATCATGCCAGCGTTATCCTTTTTAATCACAACTCAAAAGAAGTTTTAGGAAGACTGTGAATGAATCTAGGGCTTTTGCTGTGCCACTTTTTTCCTCTTGCTCTCCATTTCTCGCATTCAACACTACAGTTTCATTGTGTCTCTTGAGACCTAAAGACTCATTTAGTTATCACATAGTATAAAAGCTCCCTGAGCTCACGAAGTTTACAAGTATATATTTATTTACTATAGATACTAAATTCTCCCATGGTAAGGTGATGAGTACAATGGGCAAAAAGAAAATAGTATGGACATAAGGGGAATGGAGAGTGTGTTTGGTTGGGAAAGTGCAGGTTTGGAAAGTGAACTGGGTGGTTGGGGCTGGTCTCAAGGAAGGTGAAATTTGAGCAGAGATCTGAAGGCAATGAAAGAGTTAATCAAGCAGGAGAGGAGTGGGGGTTGTTCTAGGCAGAGAGCAAAGAGCCCCACAAGAGAACTCGTTTGTCAGGGGCATGGAGAGGGGACTCCAGTAAGCTGAAGTCAGAAGGGTCATTCAGAGCCATTCATAGCACGCAGGGCTGGGTGGGGACCCTGGCTTCCACTGAATACAATAAGCAGCCATTGCAGGGGTTGGAGCAGACGCTGGCCGGGGTCTGACTCATTCCACTGCAGTGATGATTATGAGTGGGGGAGGGGCAAGAGAAGAAGTAGGAAGACATGTTCAGAGCTAACCACATTCCCCCAAGTGAGAGATGGGGAGGCTCTGACCAGGTTTCACTTACCAGTCAGGTCTGTCTCCGTGCTGTTCAGTCTGATGGAACTGTGAGGTTGTGTGAGTCCCCGATAGAGTATGAAGGGATCATCTATGCAAGGTGCATGTAATGTCCGAGTAAGAAAAAAACTCAGGAAGTGTTGAACTAATGTGCGAACTAGAGCTTTGTTGTGCTCATTCAGATCTTTGCTGTGCAAAGAAGTCCAGTCTAGCCCGGGCTCTGGGTAGGCTGCTGCTGGTTAGTCGTGTGGCTGTATGAATCCTGAATGTTTAAAACTGAGCCTACTGGATACATGTGGTTCTTAGTCTTGGAAGAAAGGCTAATGAAGGGCAGAGTGGGACTTGGAGGGCAGGTGGGGGGAGGTGCCAGCCTGGAGAGAGTCTCCCACTGTCTCTCCCTTTCTGGGATCAGGTCTCTGGTTCTGAATTGACTCTTCTCCCCTCAACAGGATGTCGGGGCTCTCTGCTCTGCTATGATCCTGACTTCCTCTAAGATAGAATGAAACAGAAGTACCGTGCCTCATTGGTGTTGGTTTGTAGAGTTTAAGGAACTGATAAAACAACAATCCATGATTTAAGAAGGAGAGGAAAAACCAAAGAGGCTCCAATATGCCGCCTGAAGACTTTAGGAGAGTCCTGATTTCAGGACTGTCTGATTTCAGACTCTCCTGAATCTGAGCTCATCTGACCTCAGCTCACTCTTGAGCCCCATTCTATACTCTGTCATCTTAGACCAGAAACAGGTGTCTGGATTATGTTGTAGTAACACATAACATTTCTGTCACATTCGTGAGTGGAAAACCTGTGTCCTGGGACCACCATTCTGTAGCCCTTCATCCTTCAGGCCTTGCCTAGTGTCAATCACCTTGGAAGGTGGGAGGAGATGGGTGGCAACCAGCTCACAGCCCTGCAAAGGAGGGGGCCTCCTAGCGCCTGCGCACTCTTATTACTGCAGTGCAGGGGTCCACTTCAGAAGAGGAGGGGGTTTCATGGCGCATGCGCACTCTTCTTCCACTGCAGGGCCAGCTTCGCTCGAGGAGGGGGCTTCCTGGCGCCTGCGCACTCTTCTTACAGCACTGCGGAGCCTGTTTTGCGGCTGCGCTGGTTTGGCACCTTCCAGAAAGCTCGAGGGCTGGGCAATAAGGGGGGCTAGTGAGGGGGCGTTGGCCTGTCATTTTCTCTTCCAGCTCCTACCTCCACAGGAGCTCACAGCCCCCAAGTGTTCATTTTCTGACATGTCACTAAATCAGCAGATCACGACCAAACCACACAAGCATTGTCCCCTTTCTGTTCCCTAACGCCATCTGAGGTGTTGGGAATTGGAAATGAGCTATGCGGGTCACCAAAGTAGGATTAGAGTCAAATAACAAACACTAATTTTGGAAAGACAGCAGCTGCAAAAGGCAAATTGGGCAAATTGACAGACTCGAGGTGAGTGAAGCCCAAAGAAGTCTCACCTCAGCATCTGAGTCCCATTTCCTGTCAACCCTGCTTTTCTGGGCTCCTCGCTTCAGTGGCCATGGTTCTCAAAGTGTGTTCTCCAGAACACCAGCAACTGCACGACTGCAATCTTATTAGAAATGAAGATTCTCCATCTATCCCAGTCCTATCAAGTGGAAACTCTGGGCGTGAACCCACCAGGCTTCAACAAGTTCTCCAAGTGGTTTTGATGAGAGTCCTGAGATGGGACAGGATGCTGAAAGCATGTGATGGGAAAAGCCCAAGGAAAATTAGAAATTGCTCATTGCATCCATCTGAGGAAAACTGTTTTACAGGGGGTGATTTCTCTCCCTGCCTACATGAAGTAACCTGGTGCCTGCGATTTCTGGGAGGGGATAGTGGTGCAAAGGGGAGGGATAGACTACCAGTCCCCAACTGAAATAGGTTTTCCCGAAGCCTGTATGTTATCAATGCAATACGGCACCCTTTCTGTGTCCCAGGTCCCTATGGCTGCACCAATGGGTGAGAATTTGGGAAGAAGCTTTTAAAGAGGGACAATAATTTCTTTTGAAAGGCTTATCACTGACTACCCATTCTCTGCTATAAATGTCCAATGGCAAATTACACATTTATGAGAAACAGTAAGAAGAAAATTACAGTTTGGATGTAGGGAGTAGAATTACTGCAGCCATTTAATGGATGAAATGGATGGCATGGCTTAAGGATTCTAATATTTTAGGGTCATTGAACAGAGGAGAAATAAACAATAAATGAGACTTAGTTAAACTAGTCAAAAAGTTGAGTGAATGCCAAGGAAAATGGAGGCTCAGAACAGAGAGGAGGCTATTTACAGAAGAAGTATCATAAACTCTTGATGAGTGGCCAAATATGATGACTACTGGAAAGTGTCACGAGGCTTAATAGCATGTCGGTCCACGTGATGTTGTAAAGATTTTTTTTTACTTGATGGACTGAAGAGGGAAACCCTCCAGAGTAGGACAGATGATCAGGTGAGAGTAGTTTGTGTTCAGAGAATGACCCGATAGCGTTCATTATATTATAGCCTTTCTTGAGTAGGACAAGGGGTTTGTTAAATTTAATTCAAAATCAATCTCAATATTACCAACTACATGGCAAATAATCACAGCATCTATTCATGATTCATGGCAGTCAGAGGGACATGATAATCTCCAATGCATTTCTATGGCTTTAACAGACATGCCAGGCACTATTCCTGTCCTGGCCAGAATCCTGGAGATGCAGTTGGTAGATGGACGTGTCCAGCTGGAAGCTTCAACATCAAGCACCTGCGGTAGATATCTATGTTTAGAGTGGGAAAACCATGAATAATATGGTGACCCTTCAAATGTTTTCTTTAAATTGTATGCAAGATTGAGATATTTAAGGCAAAGAGAAAATAATAAATCAAAATAAAAATTGTAACTTCAAGTCAAAAATCAGGGAATTGTTATACCCTGAGGATATTCTATAGCATTCCAAATCTTTGGAGCAACCTTTCACAAATATTTCATCATGCCTATCAGGAATTAGTCAGCTATACTATTTAATGACATGGGTAACTTAATTTAGCATTCATTTTGGCATTATTTCCAATTTCTTGAGTATTCCATGAGAATGTTTATCATTTTATAAAACAGAAAAAATTTGAATGCATGTGAAACAATTTGAAATGTGGAAAATAATCATATTTCCAGTATTCTTTATTTTGATTACTTGATTATAGAATTTTACCTAGTCCATCCCTAAATAGTTGTTATAGTCATGTGCAACACTGAAACTTTATCTAGTCTTTCTCTAATTAGTTATTATAGACATATGTGCAACACTGAAACTTAATGTATTTGCACTTCTATTACCAATATAAAGAATATCTATTTCTCTATTTCTTTGACCACAGAATGTAAGTAAACTTTTTGTAAATGTCATTTTGATAGGTAAGAATGCTACGATTTTATTTCCATGATTTCTATATTTGATCAAACATCTTATCATATGTTTCTTGGTAATTTGTATTTTATCTTCTATGAAGTTCCTGCTGGATATAAATTACCCATTTTTCCCCTTTGGGTGGGCTATTTGTTAATCTTGATAATTTCAAAGTCCTTTCTATATTCTAAAGCCCAGTTATACTTAATATCAATACAAATATTTCTTTCCGCTATGTGGATTTTCTCATGCTCTTTAGGCATTATACGTTAATTTAAACTAATAGATATTGTGATAGAGGTATTTAGCTTTTATTTTCTAGATGAGTGATTTAATAATTTGTGCCAAAATTGAGTTTTTATAACTTTTTAATGATCATTAAACTTCAATGGTTTTGCAAGAATAGGACAATTCTTTACCCATATTCATCAGATGTTTGCATTTAGCCCCCTCTGAGTTACCATTTTTATCATTTTCTGTCCATAGAAATGGATATAGGCATATGTATACATGCATGTGCACAAACACAAACACTATTTCCAAACCAACTGAAAATAAGTTAGATAAATTAAGTTCTTTAAAATTTAAATGCTTTAGAGTTCATTTCCAATAACACTGACAGTCTGGGAGCCTCCCTGGTGGCCTAGGGGTTAATTCTCAGCGCTCTCACTATGGCCTGAGTTGGATCCCCACTTGGGAGCTGACCCACATGGCACAGCAGACCTCTCCTGTCTCTCCTGCTGCTCCCTTCAGCAGTGTATTTCAGTAAATCTGCCTGTTCTGCCCTCCACTCTGTCTCTAATGAATCCTCTCATCCTACCCCTTGCACCTCTGGCCTGCACCCCAGTTCTTCGACACAAAAATAAATAAAAATGGGGCCTCCCCGGTGGTGCAGCGGTTAAGCGCTGCACTGTGGAGCTGTCAGCAGTGGCTACACAAGTTCGACGCCTGGCCGGGGAGAATCCCACGTGGCGCGGCAGACCTCTCCTGCCTCACCCGCTGCTCCCCTCAGCAGTGTATTTCTGGTCTGCCTGTTCTGCTCCCCACTCTGTCTCTGGTGAACCCTAAAAGTAAATAAATAAATAAATAAATAAATAAATAAATAAATAAATAAATAAATAAAAATGTTATAAAAACACTGACGGTGTCTTGTATAACCACAGTTCAAAAAACAGCATTAATTCAATATCAAATCTACATTCTTTATTCAAATTTTATTGGTTGTTCCAAATGCATTCTTTACAACTATTATTTTGGGACCTGGGATCACATGTTGTATTACTTTTTCATGCCTTTTTAGCCTCTTTTGCTCTGGAATAATTCCTCAGTGTTTTTTGTGATCTTTGACTTTTAGGTCAACTATTTATAAAATATTGCTCAATTTGTTTTTGTCTGCTGTTGCCTATGGTTAGATTTGTTAGCATCTTGCATTTTTAGCAAGAATATTGTTTCATTGATGGGTCTTTCTCCAAAGCATATTTTCAGTAACTACCTAATGTTAGTTCACACTAATGCCGGTGATACTAACATTGATCACTTGGATAAAATGAAAAGTTATCCATGCCTACATTTCCCTTTTATTATTAATTAAAGTAATTTGTAGGGAGATACTATGGGACTATATAAATAGTCCCATTATTCTTAGTCATACTTTTATATATTGATTATATAAATAGTCCCAATATTCTTAGTCATACTTTTACTCACTGTTTTAGCATGAATTGATGACTAATTCCTTCCTTATCATTCCTTCTTTAGTTCTTAGTGGATATCCTAATGTCAGGAGTTTTCCCTTCCCTATCATCATTCATTCATTCTTTATATAAAAATGGACTCGAGACTCTTACTTTATTCATTGGGTTCAAATCCATTACTATATTTATTCATTTTAATAAACATTAGAAAATATTTTTAAATTTACAGAGAAAGTATGAAGCTAATATGGACAGTTCCTATATGCTTAGCCAGAGTTTCTTCTGAAGAGAATCTGTTACCCAATTCCTCTATTGTTAATATTTTGCATAAATATAATACATCCATTACAATTAATGAACCGGAGGATTGATACATTATTATTAACTTTATGCATCCTTTATTCAGGTTTCCTTAGTGCTCACCTTGCATGTCCTGTGTGTTCCAGGAGCCCACCAAGAATACCACATTAATTTTCTTGTCATCTCATCTTATGCTCCCCCAATCTGTGACTAGATTTCCCTTCATTTGATGACTTTGGCAGTTTTGAAGACTGCTGGGCAAGTGTTTTATACGATGTACCCTCAGTGGGGTTTACTTGACATTTTGATATGATAAAACTGGGTGTATGGACTTTGAAAAGGAGAAGCACAGAAGTGAATGACCATTTTCATCACATCTTATTCATGAACAGTCCAGCAATATCACATAGAATTGTTGATAGTGACCTCAAACCTGGCTGAGGTAGTGTTTATCAGCTTCTTTGCTATAAAATTGCTCATTTTTCCTCTTTTGCATACCATAGTCTTTGAAAGTAAGTCACTATGAACAACCCACACTTGGTGTGGGGAGTATCTGCATAAATTAGTTAGCATTTTTCTGATTGGGGTATTTATTTTCCCATTTTTGTGTATTAAATGTTTTTGTCAGTATGAACTTTTGAATAGTTATGTTATCTTCTTTAATGTAACTCAACACTATATATGTTGATGCATATATTCTCAAATCTGCCTCCTTTGAGCTGATTTCCATACTCTTTAACATTGTCCCAGGTTTTTTGAGCACTTCTTTACTCCAACACTATATTTTTTAGGACTTAACTCTTCAGTTCTTGCTCTTCTGATTTGAATATTCTATTGACAATTTATGAATTGTTTTTATATACATGAATTAAATTCAGTTTTACAGCACTTGTGTGCCATTTAGAAGTGACAAATGTATTAACAAAATCTTAAGATGGGTTTCTCTAAGTTCACAAGTCTTTGGAAAGATTCCAAAACAAAGTGCCTATGGAAGATTTTGTTCCTAACTTTAAAATTGCCAGGCTTTGGAAATTTGCTTGGGTTCCAATTTTTTTCATGAATTATTGACCTAATTTCAAGTATTTTGCTTTAAATTTATGTTGTTTTTGTTTTATTATTAGTCACAATTTTCCAGTACCACCTCCACTGCCTTCTCTGGCCTTTTTCTGCATATTCTGACAAAGATGTGCCACAAGAAACGTTTTTCTTCCTTCCAGACTCACTGTTTATTAACTTAATGTCCCTGGGGCTTTGGAGTTTGAGAGGGCTCCTGAGCCCAGAAAATAGAGTTGGATTGTAAGAGGAACCACCCCCAAGCCCTTTCGGTGAATAGTCACAAGAGTTTATTTTGCATCATCTCTCAGCACATGGACAGTATCCTACACTTTCTTGTTACTGAAGTCCTTAAAATCTGCCAGTGAGAATTGACGTCAATATCCCATCCTCAAAGGAAATGTGTGTGCCCCAAGAACAACTCCATTTTTTTTTCTAGGTACAATTCATCTCATTCATGTGTGAGGTGTTAGAACTTTGTGTCCCTATCCAAGAGACAAGCTGTAGCGCCACCTGTCATCGAGAAATGGAAGTATGGAAGCAGAAAGAAATTAAACTACTGATAATGCAGGGTCCCTGCAACTGTTGAAGACTTGGGTGGTTACTGTGAGGAGAAAGGTCAGAGCACCGAAAAAATGTAGTTCAATGTGATGGGCTTCAATGAAGATGGCATTAGAGTACCTTTTAAATTACAAAATCTAATAGATAATCATTGCAAATATTAAAAATCTACAGGAACTTACACAAGTTAAAAAAATAAAAGATTTGGGCCTCCCTGGTGGCGCAAGGGGTTAAGTCTTAGCACTATGAAGCTATCCGCAGCCACTGTAGCAGAGTATGATCCCCGGCCAGGGAGCTTCCCACATGGAGCAGCAGACCTCTCCTGCTTCACCCACTGCCCCCCTCAGCAGTGTACTTCAGTTGATCTGCCTGTTCTGCTCCCCACTCTTTCTCTGGTGAATCCTCTCATCACCCCACACTTCTGACCTATACCCCAGTTCTTGTATGCAAGAATAAATCTTTTCAAAAATAAATAAAATATTTATACACAATATTCCTTTTTTAATTTTGCTCCAAAGTACCTTTTAAATACACATTCAACTTTTTTCAGGATCTTTACAGATATATTGAATCTGTATCTATGTCTATGTCTATCAATATAGAGATTTGGATGTAGATATAAATATAGATATCAGATTTCTTATAACACTTGCAAATATATTTAATAGATATATACAGTGTTTCCATTTTGTTTTCTAGGTTGATTTTTACTTGCAATATTGTGTTCTGTCCATATCACTAGATACAGTTACGTTGTTTGTGTTAACATTTTTCATTCCAAATTATAAATATCCTTTGTCTGTGTCCCCATTGATAAACATTTCTTTCTTATACTTCATTTTTGCAGAAAATACTTCAGAATAAATTCTTGTATTTTCACACATAAGTAAAAATAGAATTGATGGGTTAAAAATTGCATAAATATATATCCTTCATTAAAATGTGTAATTACCAAATATGCAGTTCTCAAACCTGAATATTAGCAAATCATCTTTTTCCCAATCAGGCTAAAATCACTTATTAGCTTATTTTAGGGCTGAGAGGGGAGAGTGTTAATGTTTATTTTTTACTTTGTTTTCTGAGAGCATCTGTTCATATCACTTTACACATATTTTAAATTTGGCAATCTTTTTCTTGTTTAGTTCAGTCTGTATCCTGAGTATTGCACTGAATACTAACATAAAGCAAATGTTAAACCTTGCATTGTATTAAACTAAATCGGTATTTTACAGAGAAGATAGATATTCGGTGAAAGATGATAAGGGGAATCTCCTAAGAGGGGTGGGAAAGTGTCATATTTTTTTTTCCATTTTGGAGAATTTGCTTCTTATTGTGATTCTGGTACATTTGCCTAAATATTTATCTTAAGGGATGTGCTACCGTTGTCTTAATTTTTTTTTTTGGCAACCCATTGTCTTAACACTTGAAATTCAGCATTTTGGAATTGACGTGTGAGGATGCAGCTAGAGAATCCGCCAACTGTAGAACTTTTATGACAAATAGCGAGGATGTGGAAACTGATGGCGGGGAACAAAGCTTCTGGGAACTGGTTTTTTTCTTAACTAAAGAACAGCCCAGAGTGAATACTCGGCGAGTCTCCCTTCCTGCACCCTGTAGGGATCCATGCCAGGGTGGGGGCTGCTATCAGGCTCCGGCCAAAGCTCCGCCGCTGGACAAGCCCCTCGAGCCGGCGGCTAGCCGGCTCACCCCGTGAGCGCGGTGGGAAGGCCACGTGACTGACGGGGAGGAAGGTGGCCCGCGAGGGCCGTTCCTGTTAGCATCCGCGCGACGCCTCTGGGAGGAAGGATCGGAGGTGTCTTGTCCCTCCGGGCCTCCGTCCTGGAGCGACCGCAGGTACCGCTTGGTCTGCGGACGCGAATTGGAGTTTCCCAGTTGGTCGTTCGCGCCTCGGTCCCGGGCGTTGTAACGCTTGGAGCTCTAGGGCTGGCTTCCCCAAGGTTGAGTCTTTTGGGGAACCGCGGACACCCAGATTTTGATTTGGCTTTTACTGCAAAATGTTAAACTGTGTGTTGAATATCTGTCGTGTTTTATATTTCTATGAAAGGCCATATATAAAGTTGTCAAGTTTTTTTTTTTTAAGCTAGTGTTTTGTTTTTTTAATTTTTACGTTAGCTTAATTCCATTGGTAGAATCTTTACAAATGTTTTAATTTAGATTCCGGTTGGGTTTTTTGTTTTGTTTACTCGGAAACCAACGTTACATGATTTTATATTGGGTAGTATCCAAATTTGTTAGTGTTTTTGCAGACCTCAGTCACCTCAAAATAATACATAAACAAAATTTCTTCCAGAATTTTACACATTCCTCTTTAAAGTCCTGTTATTATTGCCAATATAAAACTTTGCTTCCAATTTTAAACTTTTGTGATCTTATCCCCCAGAGCTTTAAGTTCAGTTTTAATTTAAATTTAAAATGTTTAATTTCAATTTCCTTTTGAACCTATCCTATAGGTATCTCTTCCCTTAACCACTCCCCTTTAATCTCACCTTGGACCTACTGGATTTAAAAGTTTGGTTTTATATTTACCCCACCCTTATTCTCCTGTGCAACACCGTAGTTCAGGCTTCTTTGTCTCTTGCAGAAAGCTTTTCACAAGCACGTCACACAAAATAAATCTATTTTCCTCCTATGTGTTGTAAATTGTTTGAAATTTACCTCTTTGGTTTTTTGTATTGTAAAATTTATAAAGGGATGTTAACAAAGATTAGGGAGAAGCAGAAGGGAAAAACCCAATTATATGAAATTCCTCTTAAGACATTCAGTATTCACGTTCAACTCTTGTTTTTATAGCCCTGAAATAGAACTACATGTTAGTAATTTCTGTGTTTCCTAATTTTCAAAGGAAGAAAATTTTGTTCATTAAATGTCAGATTATACCAAGGTAAAAGATAGTGAAAAACTCATCTACCTTCTGATTCATGCAACATTCATAGTTTGCTGCCTCTTCATTTTTAGACCTGTGTTTGTAAAATACATGTGTACTTTCTGTATGTTTTAAAGTGTAGACCCATATACATACCATACAGTAGTCATTTTATTTTCAACTAGATACATCGTTGTATTGCTATGCATTGCTATTAGTATAATTTTATTTAAAACATCATTACTTAAAAATTGTACCCAGTGTGTATTACCATTCTACCCAATGCACAGGTGAATACACTAAGGATGAGGCAGGTGGTATAACTAGTGAAAGTTTACGTAGGTATTAAGTCATAGGATTCCATCACTGTCTCAGTCTCTACATCACAATGATCTTCACCTCCATGTAGTCATAAATGGCTAAGTGTTGCATGCTGTGTATGTGTTAAACATTTAATAATTACTGATTTATCTCAAATGTTTGTAATGTGTTGTAAAGATGTGCCATCATTCGTTGACCCAATCATTCATTAGTCTTTGATGTGTTTGAGGGTTATTATTTGATTAGTTTATTTTCCATTTTTATTGTTTATTTTTGCCAAAGTAAACAGTACTCATACCTATACACTTATTTATACTAGAGGTCCTGTGTGTGTGTGTGTGTGTGTGTGTGTGTGTGTGTGTGTGAGAGAGAGAGAGAGAGAGAGAGAGAGAGAGAGGGAGAGAGAGAGAGAGAGAGAGATAAATTTGTAGAATTTTTATTTCTTGGTCAAAGCATGTGCATCTCTGGATCTTACTAATAGCAAATAACCCTCCACATTGTATAATATCCTACTACAATATACACTCACTTATGGAATTGTGTTATACATGACATGACATGAGAAACATTTTCTATATTGAAAAGAAATGTGGGTCATTTCACTTATAAACAATTAGAACAAAATGTCATTTTCCTTCAGCAGCTATTTCAATAATGCCTATTTATTTTATCGAAATCCTTTACAGCCCTTTGTTAAAGTTTGTTTGGGAATGGCACAATTGGTGGACTGATTGCAGAGGAACAATAAACCATAAAAGAGAGTAGAGAGAAAGCAAAGCACAAAGGTGCTGTTTAGGGTGAATTACTGGGAAATATTTATGTGGGGAGTTGGGGTAAGAGCCACCCAGGTGAAATGTAAGCTAACTGACCATATTTCAAGAATTCTAGAATTAACATAAATCCTTTCTTTAATATGCAAGAAAATTATTTTTATTACATCAAAAATTCAAGTCATTGTAAGTAAACTCGAATTACTATGGAAGCTCAGGAATGTCGTTGTAATCTCAACCTCCTATCTTCTTTTCTACTATCCACATTACAAAGGTTTTCTTATGCCTCTAATTCTTGAGAAGGAGGTGAGGAATGCAATGGGGATTACCACTACAGCTCTTGACAGATAGCATTTATGTGGATCATAAATGTGAAATGTGCTTGCTCCACTTACACACCTGCTACTTGAGTTGAGGACTTAGCACAAGGGCTTAGCAATTTTTTCTAGTGGAGAGAATCACCTTATGTTGAATCAGGGCTGTAATAATCACTAGATGCAGCATGACATGATGCATGAAAGAAAAGATTTGAGCTGATTTTTGCAACATGGAATGAATTTAATGGTTATTTATCTGGAGTCCTGTTAGTTATACACATTTATACCTCTAAAAGATGCATATACACATTCAAGAAAGCCAATTCTA
Source organism: Scalopus aquaticus (assembly GCA_004024925.1). Lineage (NCBI taxonomy): Eukaryota > Metazoa > Chordata > Mammalia > Eulipotyphla > Talpidae > Scalopus > Scalopus aquaticus. The sequence goes on along the minus strand of PVIJ01002719.1, from coordinate 109,078 downwards.
GAAATGCAATACTAAGACTGAGAGCTTATTTCTTAAGCTCAAATGCTTAAGGACAGTAATATGATATTGATCCAAACAATATACTAGACTTTACTGCAAAATTCAACTTTAAATGTTAAACAGTATCATCATGAAACATTTGGCAAAACCTCTTTCTATACCTAAATAGTTTGTATTTCTTATTGCATCATATCCCTTCCTGCAGTGATTCATTTTGGGGATACTATATTGAACTATTGCCTTTTGCTCTAACTTTGGCCCTTGTCATGTTTGAACAGACACATCTCCACAGTTCTTGTCTAGGATAATCCTTAAATATGTTTGTGAATGGGGAGTGGCAGCCTGCAAAACTACTCAACTTCCAATCATGTCTGGGATGCAAAGTTCTCCATAGTAAAACAAGAATTGTCAGTTTTGCCAGATCAAAGATGCAAAATTTTGTATCGAAGACCATGTTGTAAATTAAGATCTTAAAGTAAAAAAAAAGTAACATTGCTTGAAAGTCATTTGAAAGAAGGTATTAGGGAATTAAAGAGCACACAAAGAACACGTTGGTTCTTGCTGGTAACCTGCTTAGCAAAACATAGCTACAAACTGTATGTACATCTGAATACATGGCAGATCATGTAGACAGAATTCCCATGTCTCCTTCATCCAGTTCCCCAATGATAGCATCTTATATAACTATACTAGAGTTATCAAAACCAAGAAATTAGCATTAATAGACTATTTTAAACAACACAGTTTTGGTGATTTCAACAATTCTTACATGTATTTTTAAAACATGTAATGCTAAAAAAGTTTATCACATGTATATATTTGTATAACACTCATCACATTCAGGATACAAAACTTTTCCACCCCCCTCAAAATACTCTCCTATGCTAATCAGTGATAATAATACTCCCCTAGCCCCTTTCTCCACTGATCTGTCCTCCATAACTGCAATTTTATAATTTCAAGATTGTTGCATGAATTAAATCATATGAAAGGTAACTTTCTGAAATTTTTTTTCACTCAACCTAGTTCTTTGAACTCTTTTCAAGGTATGCATGTATAAATAGTGCATTCCTTTGTACTAGTGAGTAATGATCAATTGTGTTAATCTGCCATCACTGATTTATCCCTTCACTCATTGAAATATATTTAGATTATTTCCTGTTTTTAGAAAATTTAGAAGGAAAGCTGCTGTGAATTTTACTTTGCAGGTATTAATGTAAACATCAGTTTTCATTTCTGTAGAGTACATTTAAGGGTTTGTGGGCAATGTATTTTTAACTTATAAGAAATGGAAAAACTGTTCTCTACAATGACTGTAGCATAATATATTCACAACATCACTTGGTATTGTTATTATTTTAAAGCAATTTTAGTAGTATACCATGGTGGCTTCAGTTTGAATTTCCTAATAGCAAAGAATGCTAAATATCTTACATTTCTTATCTGCCAGCCATATCTTTGGTGAAATGTCTGTTCAACATCTTCCCATTACTTAATTAGATTTTTAATTTTCTTTAGAAAGTTCTTTATGCTTTCTGGATATGAATCTTTTTGTCAGACACATGACTTGCAAATATTTTCATCCATTTTACACCTTAACTTTTTAATTTTGTAGTATCTTGACAGAGCAAAAGTCCCTATCTTTGAAAATATCTAATTTATTGATTTTTTTTCCATTTATAAATTGTACTTTTGGTGTTGTAGCTACAATCTCTTCTCTTAACAATAAATCAACATCCCATCTGTTTTCTTAGAAAAGTCTTACAGTTTTACATTTAGATAAATGGTGCATTTGAGTTTATTTTTTACATAAGGTATGAGGTGATTAGGTTCATTTGCGTATGTTAAATGTACAGCCAGCACCATCTATTTAAAAATAATTTCTCCATTGAATTCATTTATGAATTGTACCTCTGTCAAAAAATGTTCAAGCTACTATTATGTGGGTTTACTTGTAAATAGCATTCTGTCCACTGGTATTTGTCTCTCTCCCTACGCCAATACCAGTTACTTGATATCTGTATCATGCCACTAAGATTTAAAATCAGATAGTGTGATTCCTCCAGTGTTTTTTTTTTCCTGAATTGTTTTAGCTACTCTAGTTTCTTTGCTTTTCCATATAAATTTTAGTATGTGCTTGTTAATATCTACAAAAAGAATTTACTGGGGTTTTCAGAGAGGAATTTCTTTATATCTACACATCAAGTTGGGAAGAACTGGAATCTTGACTATGTTGGATCTTCTAAGGTATCTATTTTCACTTATTTTGGTCTTGTTTGACTTTTTTCCTGAGTGTTCTATAATTTTCAGTGTAAATATCCTGCATATGTTTTTATTAGGTGCATAGCTAAGTCATTTTGACTATTATTTATATTTGTTTTTATTTTGCAATTGCTATGTTCACTGCACACATACACATACAGTTGATCTTCTACTTGTAACCTACATACATTAATTTCTTAGTTCAAGTTCTGTAGTAGATTCATTGAGATTATCTACCTAGATATCATAGCTTCTGCACAATATTTTTTAAATGCTATCTATGTAGTTTTATTTTATTTTTTAAAGATTTATTTATTTATGCATACAAGAACCAGGGCATAGGCCAGAGGCATGGGGTGGTGAGAGGATTCACCAGAGACATAGTGGGGAGCAGAATGGGCCGATCAACTGCAGTACACTGCTGAGGGGAGCGGCAGGTGATGCAGGAGAGGTCCGCTGCACCACGTGGAAATCTCCTTGGCCAGGATCAAACTCTTGCTGCAGTGGCTGCAGATAGCTTCATAGGCTGAGACTTAACCTGTTGCTCCACCAGGGAGGGCCTGCACGATATTTTTATAACTTATTTTCCCATCTGTATGATGTATTTCATTTTTTTGCCTAACTGCATTAGTGAGAACATTTACTGTGTTGAGAGGGTGGTAAGAGTGGATATCTTTGCCTTGTTTTAATCCTAAAGAGAATGTATCAATCTTTTATTGTTAAGTATAATGTTAGTTGTAGGTTTTATCAGGTTGGGCAATGAGCTACTACTACTTTTCTGATAGGTTGCATCCAAAATGAATGTTAGAATTTGTATGCTTTGAATCATTCCAAGTATATTTAATTATTTTTCTCCCAGAATATAAACTATTATGGTGAATGTTCCATGTGCACTTGAAAGGACAGTATATAATGCTGCTATTGGTGGACAACATAAATCTATGTCAAGTCGATTAGTTTAGTTGATAGTGTATTCAGACATTTTATGTTCTTACAGATGTTTTTTCTTTATTTGCTCTGCTAAATATTGAGAGGGATATTTATACTTCCAACTATAATTGTGGATTTGCCTGTCTTTCCTGAGTTTATCAGCCTTTACTAGTTGACATATATTTTGAAGAACTGTTATTTTGTGTGTAAAGGATTCAGTTGTTATGTCCTCTTGATAAATTGACACATATTATTTTAAAAAGTCCTCTTCATCCTGGCACTATGTTTAGTATAAAGTTTACTGAAAACAACATTAATGATGTCACTAAAGCTTATTTTGTAATTTTTGTTAAAATGATAGATATTTATTTTTTAATCATCACCCTATTTGTACTTTTATATTTAAACTGAATTTCTACTGACAACATATAGTTGGGTCCTATCAAATTGGCGATCTATCTTTGAGTTTGTGTACTTAAATCTTTTACATTTAAAATTGTCATTGATATGATAAGGTTTGAATCTGTCATGTTTCTATTTGTCACACATAATTTTGGATCCCTATTTCATTATCTGCCTTATTTTGGAATAACATATTGTTTTTTTAGTGATTCCATTTGGTCTCCTATATTTGCTAATCATTTATAACTTCTTATTTATAGCATTGTGGTTGATTTCGCATTTATTGTGTACATGTTTAACTTATCAAAGTTTACCTTCAAGTGATATTTATCACAGCATATAATTCATAAGAGCCTTAAAATAGTATGATTTCATTTTTTTCCAACTTTTGTGAAATCATTGTAATACATTTTACTGTTACACAATTGCTCCCACCCTACATTATAATATATGCATTACATATATATCTAAACAGTGAAGTATATGCTAATGACATTTAAATAATAAGAAACAATTCACTTGTGCTGTTATAAATCCTCATGCACGTTCTTCTTTGGTTATATCTGAATTTCCATTGGTATTTTGTTCTTTTGGCCTGAAAGTTAATCTTTCATGTATTAAACATCTTTTAATGATAAATTATTTTACCATATATACATGGAAAATATTTGTTTGTCCTTTGTTTTTAAAAACTATTTTTGTTTGGTCCAGAACTCTAGATTAACCTTTTTTTTTTTAGTATTTTGACAAGATCACGATTCTCTCATCCTGCTTGTTTTGTTTCCAATGGTAAATCTACTGCTGTCCTTATTTATGTGTTTCTATATCAGCGTGTTTATTTTTCTCTATGGCTACGTTTTTATCACTGGCTTGAGAAACTTGATCTTTTTGGTGCATGTAAGTGTTTGGGGATCATGACTCTCTGAATATTTCAGTTTATATATTTTAAAAGTCAGATTTAGACTCCATTACTCACATATTAGGCTTCTGAAGCTGAAACTGTTTAATAGTTTGTTGATGGCCTTTTAAATTCTGTTGATTTTTTCTCCGTTCTATTATTTTGAATGATGTCTATTGGCATATCTTCAAGTTTATTAATCTTTTTTCTGCACAGTCTAATCTGTTAATCCTATTCAGTGGGTTTTTTAAAGATTTATTTATGCATACAAGAACTGGAGGTTAGGCCAGAGGTGGGGGTGCTGAGAGGATTCACCCAGATGGATATCTGCATGCATTTCCACTTAATTTTTGTTTTATTGAATGCAGTTATAAAACCTGTTTTAATTATGTGTACCGTGAGAGCATCTGTTTTAATATCAATTCTAATATCTGCACCACTTCTGGGTCCTTTCCCTGACCTTGAATAAGTTTCCTTTCTCAGATACACTACCAGGTCCTCTGCCACTCTTTAGAGTTCTTGCAGTGATTAGTTATTTCCTCTCTGCAACTCTGTTGTGGGAAAATAGATCGCCTTATTTTTCCAGACTCTCAGTTCCATCTTCTCAACTAAGAAGGTCTGCAAAGATCCTTGCCACACCACAACCTGGAAACTCCCTGTAAGCAGTACACTGGGCTATCGTAAAGCTAAACATCATATGTCACATTTCTCAGGGGTCACTGTTCTTCATTTTCTGATGTACAGTACCCTGAATATCAGTTTCATGTATTTTGTTCATTTTTTAAAAGATTTATTTATTTATACATACAAGCTGGGGTACAGGCCAGAGGTGTGGGGCGGCGAGAGGGTTCACCAGGAACAGAACAGGGAGTAGAACAGGCAGATCAGAAATACACTGCTGAGGGGAGCAGTGAGCGAGGCAGGAGAGGTCTGCCGCACCATGTGGGATTCTCCCCGGCTGGGCATCGAACTCGCATCGCTGCTGCCGACAGCTCCACAGCGCAGCGCTTAACCGCTGCGCCACAGGGAGGCCCTATTTTGTTCATTTTTTTATTTACATGTGGTGTGGCATGCCCAACCCCTATTGTTTTTCCACTACATCTTGATCCATTCCACCTACTACTCCGTGACTGCATTACTCTTGACTGTATGCATCTAGTTAGCAGTATTAAAGTGAATCAGGAACAATGTGAGTGCAATTCAGGAAGAAAGACACATAGGTGGGACTAGCACGTGTTACACTGAAGGGAAGTCAGAATTCATCTATGTACTCACTGTAGGCGTTTCCATGGAAGACATCCACCTTATGTGAATGAATCAGTTTTAAGATTCATCTAAAAATAATGTAACATCTCTGTCAATTGAACTTTTGTACACATAATAGCATTTCTTTTTACTTGTCGAGCTAGCTAGGATTTTTAGAATTATAGAAGCATAAGTCTTATTCATATAAAAATGAAGGCAAAATTGAAATTAATTCATAAATAAATTCACAAATATCTTCATATTCTGAATAAGATATTGATCCAGAGTCATGGATATCTAAATATCACGTTTTTGTGGCATGAGGAGTGATGACTACAAAGCATATATTAATAAAAAGGGCTGCAACATTATATGTGTGCATGTTTTGATGTAGGTGTTAAAGCCAGAAGGTAACAAAAGAAGACTTCAAGCCAGCTTTGTCCATGTGTGTAGACAATCAAAATCATCTCATGAATGTCATCAGGGTAACAGAAATTGTGGTAAGACTTGAAAACAAAAAGACATATGCTAGAATTGATACAGTATCAAATGAGTTGGAAACATTTATCAAAAGAGCTACTGCTACATTTGGAGACCAAAATTTTAGTTTCTCTAAGAGGGAAACATTGTCCAGAAAGAAAGAAGAGGTGCAGATGAAGGAAAAGAAGACCCATTCTGTGGTTTTAAAAGGGAGTTAGGAACAGCAATCTGACAAAGGGACAGAATCAGAAGCCAGGGTTCATGTCTTCACATGAAAGTAGAAGGAAGCCAGTGAAATACCTTGATCTTCAAGTTCAAATATTTTCAAATTAAATTAAACATGGGGTTTATGGATAATTAGTTACGTGCATAGGTGAGGCTTTTGTGAGAGTCATTCATTCATTTGTACTATTCAGTATAAGAAAGAGAGATGGGACAATTTATATCACGGTGATTTACTAATAGAGAGGTGGTTTGTGGAGAAGCACTCTCAGTGGAGAGGCAGGACTAACCGAAGAGTGTCTTCACAGTCAAATCTTATTCACAGTTGCAGTAACTGGGGATAGTTGGGAAGATGTAAGGAATGTGAGAGAGATAGCCTGGCTTTTGAACCTCAATGAAAGGAGAAGCCTCTCCGTCGCTTGCTGTTCACTATCTGTGAGAGGCTTTCTGGGGATTCACATAAATGATGTTTCCATATTCTCTGAGATTTCAGTTCCGTGGGGGTTCAGAAAACTAAACTATCTGGAAAGCAGCAGCTGGGACGTCAGCGTCGGCACTCAGCCCTGGCCAGTGCACAGGGAAGGCCACTTGGAGCAGCATTTCTGAGGATGTGCTGAAGGGAGAGGAGCAGCGACTAGGTAACCTGGGGATAAGAAGAAATAGTGCGTCTTTGGCACAGGCGAGGGCATGTGAGGAGGCCCGCAGATTTGTAGGGCTGCCGGGAACAAACATTTGTGAGACTGTGAGGAGCTTAAGAGTAGAGCATGGCGGGCTGGGCAGATAGATAAGAGGGGAAATTCAGGTGGTGATGCAGGAGCAGCCCACTGAGGATGGGGTGGTCCTGAGGGATTTTCTATGTCTCGGTCCCGTTCCTTCAAAAGTTACCCCTAGCGCAAGAGGTCTGTCTGTCAGGGAGACAGTGAGGGCAAGTGAGGTCCCATTATCGCGAGGTGTTCTGGGCACCGGAGAACAAAGACTAGAGGGGGCAAAGAGGGCTCCCAGGATAGCCGGCTGGCGGGGGCCCTGAGAGCTCCTTTCACCCCCTTATCTGCAGCCCTTTCCCCACCCGAGTGCAGATCCCTGTTCCCGCATTCCTGTGCACGTGTAGGTGGGACCCAGAGATGGCAAAATTCAACGTCCAGCTCACAGCGCCCCCTGGTGTTCACTGGTGGGAGGCGGGGAGCGGCCTTAACGGAAAGGAACAGAAAAAGCTTTTTCACTGCGGAGCTAAGAAGGAATCCGTTTTAAAATCATTTACCATTAGCATTTAGAATATAATTTGGCGAAAAACTTTTTCCTTGCATTTAATATTTATAATGAAAATAGATTTTTAAGACAAGCAAAAGAAAAAAAAAAGATATAAACATCTATATTCAACCGCCTGAATTGAAAATTATCCACGTAGTTAACTGTAGTAAACTCATACATCTACATGTGTAGTAGAAAACTTTAGAGTACATAAGCAAGCACGACATCTGACTGCATTTTCACAAAATCAGGATTTTCTTCTGTAACCACGATACCCTAAACACTGCGAACATAAATGAGGGGGACCATTTATGTTCCCCAACTTCCCTCCCCCAACCTTTACAGCTGATTTGTGTGCCCAAACAGGACACAATTTCTTACTACTTTTTACATGGATGTCTCTAATGTCCTGGTGAATGACCCCTAAGCACACACACCCCCTCCCTCCTACCCCATCATTCCTGCGCTAATCTGTTAGTAATTCTCAGTGAATTTTATTCGATTGCACAGCTCCTCTTTTTCTTTCCCTGCTTTCTGGAGCCTCCAGGGCTTTCAATTCTTTGTGCCAACAGCAGCCAGAGGTGGCAGGAGCCCCAGGAGTGGCGGTCCTGGGGCTCCTCTACGCAGGCGCAGAAGGCCGGGTAAGCAAGGCTCCCTCCTTCGAACCACGCCCACAGACGGTGGGCCTCGCGGGGCGGGCTCTGCAGAGCTGAGGGGCCTCTGCAGGGTCCACTGCGCAGTCAAAACCAGCTGCTCTCTGTCCTCGTCTGTGGTCAGTTGGAGAATTTGTGTAAAGAATGTTTGTAAAGAAATCATACCGCTTGCCGTACGTTACCGCTTTAGGCCTTGCCTTGTGTTTGTTCTTGTTTTCTTGTTTGGGAATGCAAATGTCTTTCACATGCATGTATAAGTTCTCAAAATTTATAGTGACTTTAATATCATCTACAGCTACATTCATATTTGTGTACTGTGCCTTTCATTCCCCCGTTTTAAAAAACGCATTCATAATCATTCAAAGAATTTTTTCAAATTTAATCTTTTCAAGCATCACTCTTTACTAATTGAATGGGAATATTACTTTTCTTAAGGAAATGCAGATGGTACACATACCCTCTTTTAATATTTTCTAGAGGGTTTTTTTTTTCTGATATACTTCTGCTGAAAAAGGAGAGGGAGAGTAAATTTTCGAGAGTCAAAGCAAAATTTGCTGAGTCTCATGCTTTAAAAAGAGCTGTGAGTGTTTAATTACATGGCTCCATTTATTCTTTTGTGAAAGGTTCACAAAGGCATTAATCTGTGTGGACAGAGCACCAAGACACCCCCCCCCAACTCTGAATGCAGAGACTAGCCATTTCTTTACTGTTAAAGAATGAATTTCATCACATTATTTGCCTTTCTCCTTCTCCCAAAAAACCTATGATTTCTTCCATTTCATTTTTCAAATGTCTGCATGACATTTCCATGTAAAGATGGTCTGTGATAGAGTTATGTATTCTCTTCTTAGATTTTTAGTGAATGAACACTGAAGCAACTTTCAGTGAGTTTTTTTTTTAAATGTTGCTTAGAATGTGGGTGCATGCATCTGTTTCAGGCAGCACATATTTCAATGATATGGCCTTGCGGAAATTGCATTGTAATCTTTTACTTTTTTCCTTTAAGTCAATTACCATAGTATTTAAAAGTGTTTTGTGCTTATGACTTTATTAGATTATCATTTTTGTTAGATTATCGTTTCATTATCGTTAGCCAATTATTTATCTGCTTTCTATTATTTAGCTGACTCATCAATGTCTATCATTTCAGGTAAACCTTTGACACTTCTCTGACATAGTCTTATGAATAAACTGCTGACTATCCTGAAGAGTGAGGATGAGATTGTTCAGCCCAAGTTGAACAGGGATTTCCTTACCCCACACCACCAAGAGACGCAAAAGTAAGATGACGGTAGGAAAATTTTAGGGTTCCAACATGCAGATTAAGATTTACTTAGGGGCTGCAATGTGAAGGATACAAAACAAGATTTTTGGAAAATGATATATTTTCTTATGGAGGGAGCATTCTCATAAGATTCCTGAGAGTCAATAGCATGTCTATCATGCCAGTAGAAAACTCCGTGATCAAATGGCCTAAAAATTATTGGGGGTAAGGGGAGATCATTTGTTCTAAGTTTATGAGATGAAGGAAACCGGCATAGCAAAAGCTTTGATGCTTTGTGGATATTTTTAATCCAAAGTGTATGGCTATCATCAAGGGCTGTAGGGAGTAACACTGTAAATAGGAATTTAAAGGCTGATCTTAGTCAAAGATCCCCACCCTATCAGAGTCTGGCACTATTAACCCCAATTTCACTGCATGTAAAGAACAGCCCTGTATCCCTTATACTTCTTGTAAACTACTTAGGCATTGGCATTGATGTACCAAAGGACAGAGGTGAGATGATTCCCAAATTTAAGGAGGTCTTCTGTTGAAACAAATCAAACTGATAAGTCTTGCTGGATTCTCTTTCTTTTGATGATAATTTCACTCTGCTCATATAAGTAGAAAACTGGTTGAATCAATGCAAAATGTACAGTAAGTTTATCGCCTACACGTAAGAAGTCATAAGAAAGGCAGATTATAATCCCTATTAGTTATTCAACTTATATCATTTCCTTCATTTCTAGATGGTAGCCCTTTATCTTTGAGATTGTTGCAAGAGGGTTATAATGAGTAAAAGCTTCTATCTGTTTACAGTAAAGAATATGAAAGGGTTGAGGGCCAGGTTCAAATGACTGTTTCTTATATCTTTGTCTTCTGCTTTGTGCCCATAGTTCTGTGACTCATGTCTCAGTGGAGTGGTAATGTGTATAGTAACCCTGTCTGCTTGGGCTCTGACTTGATTACCCTCTCTTCTTCTTACCTGGATTTGGAGGATGGTTTGATGAAGTGAAATGAGATGAATCTTGAGTGAAGCAATTTGTAATTTCTGTCATAGTCTCCTCTTCTGCATCCAGGGAATGTCCGTGGCTATTGCAGGAAGACAGTGCCATATCAAAGCACTGTTTGCAGCTTTGCTTGCGCCTACATGTGACCAGCCAAAAGACTGATAGCAGAAACCTTGAAAACTGACTGAAGCTTTCCTGGGTCTGCTACTCACTAGGTCTCAGGCCACTGGCCAGTTGTTTGATTTTTAAGATTTATTTATTTATACATACAAGCTGGGGTACAGGCCAGATGTGTGGGGCAGTGAGAGGGTTCACGAGAGACAGAGTGGGGAGCAGAACAGGTAGATTGATGGAAATACACTGCTGAGGGGAGCAGTGGGTGAGGCAGGAGATGTCTGTTGCGCCATGTCAGAATCTCCCTGGCCAGGCATTGAACTCACATCGCCACTGCCAACAGCTCCACAATGCAGTGCTTAACTCCTGCGCCACCAGGGAGGCCCCTACTGGCCAGTTTTTTAATATCTGATTGTGGTATGCTCCGTGGAAATAATAACAATGATCACCTCACAGAGTTTTGTTGGGATTAAATAGATTAGTCTAAGTAACTAGTACGTATTCATGCTTAATAAATACTTGCTATTGTTATTTTCTTTTTTTAAAAAACATTTATTTATTTATTTATGCACACAAGAACTGGGGTGCAGGCCAGCGGTGTGGGGTGGTGAGAAGATTCACCAGAGACAGAATGGGGAGCAGAACAGGCACATCTACAGAAATACACTGCTGTGGGGAGCAGCGGGCGAGGCAGGAGAGGTCTGCTGCGCCATGTGGGAAGCTCTGTGGCCGGGGATCGAACTTGTGCTACAGTGGCTGCAGATAGCTTCATAGTGCTGAGACTTAAGCCCTTGCACCACCAGGGAGGCTCTATTGTTATTTTCAAAGGGGAGAATTTTCTTAAGTTGGTGAGCAGCAGTGCAGAAAGAAAAAGTTGTGCAGAAAAAATTATGTATCTTCTTTTTTCTTCTTCAAATTGTCTTAAGCATATTGCTTAATTATGAATGGTAGAGCCAAGAGGGGAATGTGAAGTCATCTGGACAGATGAGGACTGTTGTTTGTGACTTTTCACATATAAAATCCACTGCCTGGGAGTAGTTTGTGAAGTTTCCTCCAGGGAACTGGCTAAAAACCACTTCTAAGCTCAACAGCCCTGTTGTAAGAAAATTTATCCACAATTATGCTTACCAATATAGATATACCAGTATAGTCTAACCAAAATGCAAATATCCAAATGCATTAGCACCTAAAAATCTCAATAACATATCAATATTCTCATTATTATTTTACAGGTTAGAAATCTGAGGCATTTACAGATTAAGAAGCTCACCTCAAGCCACACTGAAAATGGAAGAACCGGGAGGGAAATCAGCCCAGCAGCGAGATTCCACCAATATTCATCCTCAATATGAAAACCCACTGCCACCAGGAAGTAAGTAGCAAAAAATCTGGAATTTTACTTGTTATTGCTGCCTCCCTTTCTCTACAGGTCTTAGTTCCATTGCATTTTCCTTCAGCAGCATATTCTTGGAACACCACACTGAAAGCTGCCTTAATACCTCACCTTTGACCTGGTAATAGTTCAAGCCCCAGAAAAATCTTTATATGGGAGATGGCCACAAGCTATGGCCCATAATGGAAAGTGATCACCTCCAAAATCAACGAGTCTACCTCTATCATGAGGTGTTTTCTAAAATGACAGGATTTTAGAAGTAAAATAGGAGATGTAAGCACTCCCCCAACAAAAACATACAAGACAGTGGTTTTATCAAAGACAAACAAAGCCAGACTCAACTCAAAGTGGTAAGGACAGATTTTAATCAGTAATATACATTGCAATAGAGAGGAGGGTTCAGCGTGAACTAAACTCAACTTCTATCTATACAAAGGTGACTGAGCATTTGAAGAGTGAATGAGGGGAAAGAGGTACTGAAAGAGGCCTCAGTAGAGTCCAGTAAGGAAAAATTCCCAAGGGTTGGTCAGTGTGACTGTGATAATGCCAGAGGTGTCTTCTAGCTGATGATTTTTTGAAGTTAAGATAATATCCTCACACAGAAACTTGGAGACAGAGGCCCTTTCCTTCTTAATTTCATTTCAAAAGAATTGCTTTCAGTTCTTTGAGAAAGACACCCCTGAGTTGAAAGAGGCACATATTCAATACAAAGAGATGGAGGAAAGGTCCAAAACCTAAGCTCTTTTTAAGTAAATGCTCTAAGAAGAGGGGATCAGGGGACTGTCATCTCGTATTTGCTAGAACAGACATGAAATTCTTTTGGCAACCTGGAGTCATCCTAGCGATTGAGCTGTTAGAACCCAAGATAGTTAATTGTTTAAGTTTTTAATGTGAGGGATGAGGAGGGCAAACTCATTTGTTTGACAGCTTATAGATTTTATAGCCCAAAGATGTGGATTTGTCCAGAACTTTGACTAGAGTTTGGTTAAGGAGCTAATCTTTGTCAGTATCAAAGATAACACTGCATTCGAAAATTTATGTGAAATCTAACATGTCCCAAATAGTCAAAGCAATCTTGAAAAAGGACAAAGTTGAAGTTCTCATACATCCTGATTTCAAAACTTATTATAAAGTTACAGTAATTAAAATAGTATAGTTCTATCATAAAGGCAGACATACAGAATTGGTAACTCAGAAATAAACCCTGAAATATATGATTAAATGACTTTTTAAAGATTTATTTATTTATACATACAAGCTGGGGTACAGGCCAGAGGCATGGGGTGGCAAGAGGGTTCACCAGAGATAGAGTGGGGAGCAGAACAGGCATATCAGAAATACACTGCTGAGGGGAGCAGCGGGCGAGGCAGGAGAGGTCTGCCGCACCATGTGGGATTCTCCCTGGCTGGGCATCGAACTCGCATCGCGCACTGCAGACAGCTCCACAGCGCGGCGCTCAACTGCTGTGCCACCAGGGAGGCCCTAAATGACTTTTGACTAGTGTTCCAAGATCATTCAACAGAGAAAGGACAATCTTTCAACAAACAGGGTTGGAAAAAACTACATATTTAAATGCAAAAGAGTAAAATTGAACCCTTATTTTATAGCATATATAAAACAAGTTAGATGGAGCAAAGACCTAAATGTAATTTCTTTTTTTTTTTAAAGATTTATTTATTTATGCATACAAGCTGGGGTACAGGCCAGAGGCGTGGGGTGGCGAGAGGGTTCACAAGAGACAGAGTGGGGAGCAGAACAGGCAGATCAGAAATACACTGCTGAGGGGAGCAGCGGGCGAGGCAGGAGAGGTCTGCCGTGCCATGTGGGATTCTCCCTGGCTGGGTATCGAACTTGCTGCCGACAGCTCCACAGCGCAGTGCTCAACCGCTGCGCCACCAGGGAGGCCCCTAAATGTAATTTCTAAACATGCAAAACTCCCTGAAGAAAACATTAGCAGGAAAAAAAAATTAATGTCATTGAATTTGAGCATGATTTATCATATCTAACACCAATAGCACAGACAACAAAAATAGATAAATTGGAGTACATCAAAATTTAGGCAATTCTGGGCCTCCCTGGTGGTGCAAGGGGTTAAGTCTCAGCCCTGTGAAGCTATCCACAGCCACTGCAGCATGAGTTCACCCTCACTCAGGGAGCATCCCACAAGGCACAGCAGACCTCTCCTGCCTTGCCCGCTACTCCCCTCAGCAGTGTACTTCAGTAGATCTGCCTGTTCTGCTCCCTACTCTGTCTCTGGTGAATCCTCTCACCCCCACACCTCTGGCTTACACCCCAGTTCTTGTATACATAAATAAATAAATCTTTAAAAAAATTTAAGCACTTCTGTGCACAAAGGACACAACTGATAGACTGAAAAGCAGCCTATAGAAGGGAGCAAATATATACAAATTTTATGTCTGATTAAGAGTTAATACTGAAAATAAAGAACACCTACAATTCAACAACAACAAAACCTGATTTAAAAAAATGAGCAATCCCTGGGCCTCCCTGGTGACGCAGCGGGTCAAGCACAGCGCTGTGGGTGGCACGGGTTCAGTGCCAGGCCACGGAGATTCCCACATGACGCAGCAGACCCCTCCTGCCTTGCCCACTACTCCCCTCAGCATTGTGCTTCCGTCTGTCTGCCTGTTCTGCTCTCCACTCTGTCTCCGCCCCACACCTCTGGCTTGCATTCCAGCATTGTATGCATAAATGGCTAAATCTTTTTTTAAAAATTAGCAATCTTATTTCTCTAGTAGACACATCTTCAAGGAAGATGTACAATAGTCAATAAGTACATGAAAGAATGATCAACATTAGTTATCATTTGCAAAATGCAGATTAAAACCACAATGAGGTGTCGCCTCAGATTTAGTATGATGGCTACTATGAAAAATAACAAGGCCAAAAAATGACAAGCTTGATAAGATGTGGAGACACTGGAATTATTACTCTGTTGGTGGGACTGTAAAATGCTGATGCTGCTATGTAAAAGAATGTGGTGCTTCCTGAAAATATGAAGAATATCATCATTTTATAATTACTCAATCCCATTTCCAGTTATGCACCTAAAAGAATTGAAAGCAGAGCCTTGAAGGTGTTTGTACATCCATGTTCATAGCAGCATTATTTGTAAGAGCCAAAAGATGAGAGCAACCAAAGTATCCATCAACAGACAGAATAGATAAAGTATGGTACAGGCACATAATGGAATAGTATCCATCATTCAAGGAAGGCAGTTCAGACACATGCTACAAAATGGATGAAACTTGAGGACATTATGCTAAGTGAAATAAACCCACCACCATAAGATGCATGCTACATGAACCCACTTATACAAAGTACCTAGAATACTCAAATTCATAAAGAAAGTGGGGTGCTAACGGTCAAAGACTAGGAAGGTGGGGAAGAAAAGGGGAATTGCTTAATGGCCATAGAGTTCATTTTAGTAAGATGAAAAGAGTTTTAGAGTATGTTTGCACAATAGTGTGAATGCACTGAACTGTGCCCTTCAAATAGTTGAGATAGCAGTGTATGCTGCCCGGGGCCTCCCCGGCAGCATAGTGTTTAAGTCTCAGTGATATCAAGCTATCACTGCTGCAGCCTGATTTTACCCTGGCCAGGGAGCTAGCCCACATCTAGTGCAGCAGACCTCTCTTGTCTCACCAGCTGCTCCCCTCAGCAGTGCAATTCAGTAGATCTGCCTGTTCTGCTCCCCACTCTGCCTCTGATGAATCTTGTCACCTCCCATACCTCTGGCCTACACCCCCGTTCTTGCATGCATAAATAAACAAAAATAAATCTATAAAAACATTGACAGTCCTTTAAAAAAAGGTTGATGCTGCCACATTCCAAGTTTTTAGTTAATTAAAAAACATTATTGCTATATATTGGTGAGTATATGTACTCTTAGCTACTAAGAGTCAAGGTTCAATAATTCAACTTAGTAGAGTAATCTAATAAGTAGAAAAAAGCAAAAAACACACAGAACATGGGAATTCTTGCTATAGCTGAGTAACAAGACGAACCTAAAAAATAATGAAAACAAAAGCACATATGCTGGGGAAGCTGCCTGGTTTTCAGCTCTAGACAGTCACAGAGAAGCTTCTTGAAAGTTTATTTCCATATGCCCTTCAATAGTCGATGTGTGTTTGGACTGTAGGTGTCTGAGTCTGAAATGTTTCCTCTGACCTCACTGATAAAAAGAACTTGAAGTTGAATTAATCCATGGATGGGGCTAAGTAGAATGGCACTCAGAACTCAGTCAGAAAATCCATCTTAATCACTTAATCTTCACTTTCATCTGAGTTACCACACCCCCCGTGTAAAATAGGTCATTTATGTTTAAAGTATTTTTTTAAGATTTATTTATTTACTTATTTTTTATTTATACATACAAGCTGGGGTACAGGCCAGAGGCATGGGGGCTGCGAGAGGGTTCACCAGAGACAGAGTGGGGAGCAGAACAGGCGGATCAGAAATACACTGCTGAGGGGAGCAGCGGGCGAGGCAGGAGAGGTCTGCCGCGCCATGTGGGATTCTCCCCGGCCGGGCGTCGAACTCGCGTCGCCGCTGCCGACAGCTCCACAGCGCAGCGCTTAACCGCTGCGCCACCGGGGAGGCCCTATGTTTAAAGTATTTATAGTTAAAACATCAATTCAATTTTTGTTTCAGTATTTCTATAAAAATGCTAAATAGCATGTATAGGTGCATTACTGCTCTTATGGGTGAATGCATTCAGGGGCCCCCCAGCCAGCATGACTAGCTGCAGCTTTGCCATTTAGCCCTCAAACTTTTAACCAAGTGAATGAGAGTTTCAAATTATCTCTTTTTTATAGAAGCAAAATGGAATGCCAAAGATCAAAGATAAAGAATATTAAAGGAATAAAAACTGTTGAGCAAAATATACGATTAAAAATTTATATAATATAATGGAGAAGAGAGAAGCAGAACCTAAGCTCAGTGTATTTTATTAATCCAATGAAAAAGGATCTAAAAACATCCTGAGTGAACAGGGGTTGGTAAGTTTCTAAAGTGAAATAAAGATAGTTAGTTTGGGGTACATCATAATAGTTTGCTAGGGCAGTCATGAAAAGGACTTAAAAAATACAAATTTAGGGACCTCCCTGGTGGTGCAAAGGGGTTCAGTCTCAGCACTATGAAGCTATCTGCAGCCACTGCAGCACGAGCTCGATCCCCGGGGGAGCTTCCCACATGGCACAGCAGACCTCTCCTGTCTCGCCCGCTGCTCCCTCAGCAGTGTATTTCTACCCTCAAGAACTGTGAAAAAGAAAGAAAAAGAAAAATATCGAATGGTTTCACTTATAACAGGACTATAGGGAGGCCGGGTGGGAGAGAGACACTCAGCGGTGGGGGAGGGGGGAGGGGAGGATAAGGGCACAAAATGGAAGAGAGGAGAATACAGGGGACCATGGAGATGGATCACGGGTGAATTGGTGGTGGGCTGCCCAAGGGGAATACAAAATGT